>JAIPRL010001419.1:43287-83687 GCA_025469235.1 Pemphigus obesinymphae | reverse complement strand
TGTGCTATACTATTATCGCTTTGTGTACTTATAATGAAAGTATATTATAAATAAATTATGGGTGTTCATAGATTAACTTAAAATTGTTTTGGATGTACCTCCTAGATTACAGGAAAATACGGTATTGCTAAATTCGATTTCAAAGTAAATATAAATCATTACATTTGAAAAGCGATTCTAATGTGGGATTTAATTTAATTTTCCAATTAAGGTATAACAATTTTCAATTTTTTCAGTTGTTTTCAGTTATACTCAAAAAAATTACTGGAAAAGTCGAAAAATTACCTCTTAAAGTACCAACTAGTATTAATTTTCTACAAATAAGTGAAAACTACTCTTACTAAACCCTTTTTACACGAAAAGTTGTTTCTGGTTACAAATTTAAATAAACATCACCCAATGCAATGATTATCTTTCCTTCCAATTCCAAAATAATAATTCTACACAATCTTGTCCGAAGACCATCGTCTTCTATTATATTTCTATGACAGCTTAAATTTATAATATTACTCAAATAAAATACCTTCAAAAATCTTTTATTTCATAAAAAAAAAAAAGATAAAATATAACTTAAGTACAATATTTTTTTTAAAAACTTAAAATTACATATGTATAAATTTTCATTACTAAATATAAAACATGATTTATAAAAATTTAAACTTTCGTATAAACAATTAAGTGTGGTGTTACACGTATTTTTTTAGGGATTTTAAATGGTTGTATTTTTTTGCCAAATCATTATGTGTTTCCCAATGATTGTCTGAAAGCCGAATATGACTTATGTAGTGACCATTACCATAAGCTACAACTCCGTGAAACAAGAATCTATAAAAAAATATTTAAAAATATCATATAGTGGAATCTAAAAAAAATGTTTATAGTATAAAGCTTAATGGTCGTCAATTATTTGTATTCTTGTGGGGAAATCATCCATAGTGAAGTTGCACATACTTTCTACTTGATCTGCTTCAATAAATGATTTTGCAATTTTTTTAGTCTAGTAGTTTGTCCATTACACGATGTTTGGCGACATTGATCATTTTGTATTTGGACGTAGGTGCGTATTGCTCTTTCTATGTTGCATATTTCTATTATATCTTGATTTTTTAACATAATTGTACGAAGTTTCGTGATTTTTTCAGAGCTGTGACATTGTTTATTATTACATTTAAAATGTTCAAAAACTGAAGGAAAATCTTTTAACAGTTCTGAAATTATATAAGTAACGTTACACTCAGCATTTATTAATTTTATTCCAGATATTCCACAGTGTTCACTAAATATATTTTGAAAATTTTTTAAACGATCTTTGTACAATATTTTTGAAGAACCACAAGTTGCCAACGTTTTACAAAAATTTAGAAAATTATGATTAATTGAATCTATAAATAATTTATATTTAGGATTATCTAAATATGCTTTAGAAATAATGACAGCTACAGAATCATATGCACAAGTATTGTTTACGAGATACCTATGTTTTTTTTCTGTTATAATTGAAGAATTATTTCCATTTTTTATCACAGTGTTTAGGTTAGATCTCATATTTCGATTTTTCAATACTTTCTCTATATCATTATTTGCCTGCATATATTTTGTGGGTCTAAATCTTTTTGGTTTTCTTTTATTAGACGATTGGTACTCTTTTCCTTGTCCACCAGTTCTCAGTCTCATCAAATGAATCTAAGGAGACGTTTGAATCACTATAATCTTCACAAACTTTTGGTGATGATGATGAACAACGAGATGATACTATATCGTCACGTATACAACTATTGTTAAATTCTGATAATAATTCAGAAGTATGAAATGATAATATAGGATCTTGATCATTGATGTTTTTATATGAATTAATTATACATGGTTCAGATGTTTGGAAATTAGATAGTTCATCGCATATATCAAGCGTAGAAGGCTGCAATTTTTCTGTTAGTAAATTATGTTTAATGTTGGCAGCGTTTCTTAATTGCGAACTACGAAAAAGTTTCGTATTGCTATCAATGCTATTTAAATGATGAATGACAAATCTATCTGCAGTCATAGGCTTTCGTTCGTGACGTAAAATGGTACATTTAAGTTCTTTGAAATCTCCTTCGACCGATGCAGAAGTTGCAATATCATAAGCCGATCGAAAATATGTTTTTAAAACTAATGTCCATAATGGAAAATCTTTACATAGACGCATAACGTCCTTTGTAAGTTCAGGAAGATAATATGCAGATATTCTATTTCCTGTTTGTTTGGAATTTTCTTTACATTTGCTCAAAATATTTTCAAGAAATATATCCAATTGATTTTTAGGTTCTTCTATCTCTTCAATTATTTCGTTTATATATTCAGTTTCAGTTGCATCACTTAATTCATTTATATTTTCTATGTATGAACCTTTCATATGTTCAATGAGAAATTCTCTTCCAATTTCTGAAGATGTTTTTATCGTATTATTTGCATCAATCCACCCATCAGTTTCACTCAATATTACATTAAATAAATGAATTAAAATAGATTGAAAATCTTTTAGATTTGTAGATTCCATAAGTAACCGTAGACTTCCAACATAAAATTCTCTCAATCGATTTTTATTTTGACCAACTAGACATTTGATACGACAAAATATTTTAATCATATGTGCAACATCAATTATAATAAAACACGGTGGTAGGTCTGTGGTTTGATTATACAAAAAAATAAAACATTTCTCTATATATCCCCGCAAGCTTAACCCATCACAAAATGTACGCGTTAATGCTCCAAGAAGTGCTCTTGAGTAGTCACAAACAGCTTCATGGGGCGATTTTATGGCCACTTTTTTCCACTCACTAATCCAACGAAATATACTTAGGGTATCGTGGTTTTCCGATATCATTTGTGTTATAGGGATTTGTCCATATGAAGTACTGATAACAGCTTCGTAAAGAAAAATATTGTTTGACATGATATCAAGACTTGATCTTTTTAGTTTTTGAACCAAACCTCCAGTCGCATCAATGGATATACGACAATAAGTTTTACATACATCTTTATAAATAATTAATTTATGATTAGACCAATAATATACAAAAAAAGGATCAATGCCTAAATTATGAATAGATCCTGTATGAATAGAATTATATTTAAATTCTATCAAAGATTGTATTGGACATTTTTTCGTAATTCCCAATGTTTCATCTTTAATCTGTTGTTTAATTTTACTTAAAACATTGAGATTGTAGAGATTAAGAGGTGAAATACGCCCAAATTTCAAATTTGCGACGTTTTTTCTTCTCCAATTTGATCCTACATCATTTGACAGTTCATGTCCAATTTTTCTACGTTTATTACCTTTTAATGGTCTTTTGGTCACATGACTAGTTTCACTACCTCTTGTGTCTTCAGTAAGCATATTAATATGAAGGGGATCTCCATTTTCAGGTTTTGAATCTGCCCATCCTTTCAGTTCAGAGCCACAATCTTTGCAATATGCCTCAAATGAAATATAATATTGACTTTTTGAATAATCACGAGAAACCTTTCCACGTTTATAAATATAATTGCAGGGTAGTTTATATTCCTTTAAAAATAAATCATTTATTATGTCTGTCCAAATACTAGGTTTTAATATATCATAGTATCTATACCCCCGTTCTTTATCTTTATACGCCACTGTAATTGGGTTAATTTTGGTGATAAAGGAACATATAACAGATACCTATACGTCCTACATGTGTATTGAGCCTGGTCATTTTTAAATAAATACTCAATTTATCTGAGCAGAGTATTATAAAAGAAATTCTGATAAATAATTTATCCAAAAACTTAATACATACTTTACAGAAAAATTAAAATACTATTTTACAGGCTTTTACAAAAATAGATAAATTATTCAGACATTTTGACTATGATTGTAAAGCAAAGTTGTTAATTTCGTCAATAGTATACAATGTAACAATAAAACTAAAAATCATAACTTAATCCCAGTATTATAGCGGAAGATTATATATATATACGTACATTTTAAATAAAATATGTAAATAGGTACGCCAACAACAGATTTCAAAAACAGATCAATCGTATAGAATTTTTAATATGATTGCAAAATAAGAAATAATACTCGTCTATTTAGTAAATAAATATCGGGTCCGTAGATTTATTAATAAATATTATTATTCAAATATGAGCAAGGGGGCTCAGGGGCCCAAAATTAGCCGAGGGCCCAGTCCGCGATCGCGGACTAACGGTCCGGGCCAGTCCGACCCTGCTCGTAGTGTTTTCATAACAATGGAAAACAATTTTTACTATCGATAATAATATTTTGAAAATGCATTACAATGTGAATATAAATAATTGTTAATATTTAAATCAATATCTAACTTGTTAATAAGTAATTTGTTAGGTACAATTTTAGAGGGGGGATCGCCCGTCGTCCCTACACATGAGCCGCCACTGTTAATTATAATAAGTAAAATATATTTGTGATATTAAATAGGTATACCTATTGAGGTGACACACTACTTACCTATACTTTAGTAACAGACTGGTTAAAAATACAACACACACTAGGTTTTTAAGGAATTCTGTACACCTATGCAATTTTTAAAATATAAAAAAAAATTCCTGTTTGACAATTTAAAAAATATGTTTAAAAATATTTAATTAATTTTTATGGCAAAACATGTAAAAGTTGTTCCAATAATACGGCTTACCAAGTGATTTAAGAGTAAAAGTACTTATTAACAAAATAATAGAGAATAAGTGTACAGTCAGTCTGAAGCCCGATTTTTGTTAATTTTATTTTAATAGCAAGTACTTAACTATGATTTTTTTTTCGCATTAAATTACCAAAAATGGTTATAAATTCTATGAAATAATCAAAATGTGGACTTCTTACGTCTCACTATACATTTCTCCTGTAAAATTTTCAATATGGGTATTTTCACTCTAAAACCACTTAATTAATCGTAGATACCTACTATTGAAATAACTTTTACATGTTTTTTGTATGTTTTTAACCTATTATTTCACCCTCTTAAAAATTAAATAATAATGTTTATATTCTACAAATACTGAGTCTTATAAAGTAATTAATTAATATTAGGTATATATATATATATATATATTACAATAAATAAATAATAAACTTAAATACTAAGATTTATATCTAATTATTAATAAGTTTAAAAATGACTTACCTCGTTAGCCATAGTGCACTGCAGAACTTTGTTGTAAAAATATTATAATATATAATTTATAAATTATAAAATATATCATACAAATTATATTGCAAATAAAACACAGTATTAATGATGACCACAGAATTAATGAGAAGTATTTTAAACGATCACAAAATTAAAAGTATAGTTTGGTTGTTTTTGTATAAACATATATATTACATAGATACATTCTATCTGTCTATTGTACATCGGGTAGGTATGTCTAAAAATAAGTTTATAATAGTATACAATTTACAAGTTATAAATACGCGAAAAATCCATATCCGTTTATTGAAATGAAATCGGAAGTGCCCATATCCACACAATAGCTTGCAGACGGTGTAGTTCATTTTTGTGATATTCGTCTTATTTTGATACGTTTTATTCAAACCTAAAAAACCCTTATGATGATTGACAAAATTCGAAATTGAATTTACAATAATTATTTACAATTATAACAGAAAAAAAACATAGGTATCTCGTAAACAATACTTGTGCATATGATTCTGTATGATTGGAAGGAAAGATAATCATTGCATTAGGTGATGTTTATTTAAATTTGTAACCAGAAAAAACTTTTCGTGTAAAAAGGGTTTAGTAAGAGTAGTTTTCACTTATTTATAGAAAATTAATACTAGTTGGTACTTTAAGAGGTAATTTTTCGACTTTTCCAGTAATTTTCTTGAGTATAACTGAAAACAACTGAAAAAATTGAAAATTGTTATACCTAAATTGGAAAATTAAATTAAATCCCACATTAGAATCGCTTTTCAAATGTAATGATTTATATTTACTTTGAAATCGAATTTAACAATACCGTATTTTCCTGTAATCTAGGAGGTACATCCAAAACAATTTTAAGTTAATCTATGAACACCCATAATTTATTTATAATATACTTTCATTATAAGTACACAAAGCGATAATAGTATAGCACAGATGATTGCATTCGAATAACGATTTAGAGCAAAGTTTAGTACAAATAGTATAATATCATTTTCCGATATATCAACCTTTTTTTGTTATTTTTGGTATTTTTACTACACTATATTATAACTATGTGTTCAAACAAAATCAATACATCAATATAAATAACCAGTACATACAAATCTATTGTATAGAACATATACACCAAAATGACTTGCAATTTGTTTTAATTATTCCGTAGTCAATCGAACAATGTGGGAAGATAATACGTAAATATAATCACCTCCCCGAAAATGTTATTTAATTTCAAAGTTTTGTGATGATTTACAAATTCCTAAATTGAATTTACAATTATTTACAAAGGATTTACGATTGTTTACAATTTGTCCGGAGTCGATTGGACAAAGTGGGGGGGGCTACGTGAATCTGGCCCCCCACAACTTGTTTTTAAGTTTCAAAGTTTTGTGATGATTTACAAATTCCGAAATTGAATTTACAATTATTTACAATGGATTTACAATTGTTTACAATTTGTCCGGAGTCGATCGGAGAAAGTGGGGGGGCCAACTTCATGTACGTTTGGTGCAGTATATTTTATTATGTTCCCACTTCAATATTTTAAACAAAATATGGTTGAGCGTAGCATTAGTTTGATAGGTGCAAAATAACTATGGGATATGCGCAAAATGCTTGAACTTGGAAGGATTTGAAAAATGAAAAAATAAAATACCAATTTAAATATTCTTTGAAAATTTCAAGATTTAAGAATGATTATTATAATCTCAAATTTGACGAAATCCTAATTTTACCGTTTTTACGTACAATTTATTCATTTTTCCACACGCGTTATTTTTTAAATTGTGGAAATCAAAAAATGACCAATTTAAAATACCAAAAGATGAAAGTTTTTACCGGAAAATACGTAAGCGTATAACGATAGAACTAACTTTTCTGGTCAAAAATGTGTTTACCGAGAAAAATAATTAAAATAAAAATCATTGTAAAATCAGTAGCTATTCGTCGCTACACTCAGAATATAAAAAATCTGAATTCAAAAACCAACATCTCCAAAAAAATGAATCCAATCATAATAATATACACCTAAAAACAAATAAGCCATAATAAGTATTCTTTTTTGATTTAATTTATACATTCGCACTATTCATGATAACCATTTAAATTTGTAAACAACTAAAATCACCAATAAAACAATATAATAATAAATATTTCAATTTTTAAATCGAATTTTACTATATTACTATGATACCTTCTAAACAAAATTGAAGATTTTTTTTATAAAATATACACACAAAAATTGGGAAAAATATAACTGGAAAAATGTGTCAGTAAAATCGTTTTCTTATCCCGGGAAATCTTCTCTCAAAAAACTCCTTCATACACAAAAAAATGTATGGACAATATGGATAACACTGCACGTAAAAAATAAAACACAATATTGTAAAATCATTATCATTATGCGAATTTTGTACTTTACTCGACGCTCTGCAGAATACGCTCAGGGTGTAATAGGTGTCTAAACCTGTGTTTAGAAACCTAAAACTTTCAGTAATTTACCGTGCTTAAATAATTTCATTATTTTAAAATCTTATCTGACCTTTTCGGTAAAAGTTTGTTTTTCTTCTACTGAAAATATGTAGAAAGTTAAAGTCAAGTCTTATATTATACGTTTATTTTACTTATACATTTCACCCCCATACATGCGAATTAATGGAATAAATGGAATGTGGAAAAAATTAATTTATTATTAAATTATTAAGAATGTATCGAGAAAACTGTCTCTCAAATCCTAGAATAACTTTTATTCGAAAAAAATTTTTCTTCCGTTCCTCCTATATACCCGATACATAGTATAAGTACACGCATAAAAAACAAAACACATTATGGTAAATACCATTATACGCATAACACGTTTTTTGTTTTAGAATCTAAAACGTAATTAAAAAAAAAAAAAAAAACAAAAAAATTAATAATAATGATATATTCATAAACGCGAAAGTAGTGCAAGTGAGAAAATTAGAGTATCCTATATATGTTATGGATTATAAATGAATCACTTGTTATGTTTTTCACGACACATATATAGCAGCATATTCGATAACGATAAAACGAAATTTTATTAAACAAGAAGACACATGGCGCGGCGGGGCCCTATAAGCAATACTGTTTAGGGTTGCATTGCTCGCTATATATATATATATATATATGTAGTCGCTTCGCTCAGTGAATCTAAAAATTGATGCCCATATTTTATAAATGAGTTAAATAAAACGTTTAAAAGGAAAAAAAAATTACAAAACTATTTAAAGAGGAAAAAAACAGGAATGACAGGAAAAACAGCAATAACAGTATACATATATACGTATATTACGTATAGAGTCGGTCTTATATTATATTATTATACCAGCTTTATGTACAGATATAGAGTACATTTCTGCAAAATATACCGTATATATATTATATATAGAGATTATATTGTTATTACGCGTCGAATTCGAGAGGGCAAAAATTCACTCCTAGCACAACACGTCGTTTATATTATTGTACTATTAATAATAATAATAATATGACGACGACGTCGACGATGATGATAATCTCGTCGCGAACGTACCAAATTTCAAGGTCCGCTCGACTATATAATGATAATAATAATAATAATAATATACCGAAAGACGACCGCCGCGTACGCGTCTGCGTGTACGACTGTCGACCATACTCTGTTACACTTTATATATATATACGCTATACGCCTATATAATATCATGTCTCCCACTCCGCGGAGAATAAATCATTGTATTATCACATTATTATCGTATAGTATTGTAGTATTGGCTTATTATATCGTCGAATTGGCCGCAGTCTGTTGTCGCGGCGCGCGGGCCGGTGAATTTTCCCCATTATAATATACACGATAATATTATTTTCTAGTTTTCGCGCGGTACGGACGCACGGCCGCTGTGTCTGTTTAATAGCCGGCGCGCGGTTAGGTATATTATAAACGCGCGCGCGCGCGTGCCCGCACACACGTTGTTCGTCTCTCGCGCGGAGGACCCACCCGTATATAGGTACGTCGTCATATAAATTATACGGATTATTATACGGAAATTGTACGCAATTTTTGCAAATATTTTCAACACTCAACGGCGCAACGGTTCCGAAAACGACATTATTTTCCTAACCGAGTTTTACAACGTGAATATTATAAAAGAAGAAAAAAAA
Organism: Pemphigus obesinymphae; assembly: GCA_025469235.1. NCBI lineage: Eukaryota > Metazoa > Arthropoda > Insecta > Hemiptera > Aphididae > Pemphigus > Pemphigus obesinymphae. The sequence continues at coordinate 74,334 of JAIPRL010001419.1, read as the reverse complement.
AATTTGCTTACTCGCGTAAAAAAAAAAATTTTTTTTTCGTCATTTTACATATTACCTATTGGTTTTTCGTCTCGCGTAGTTTTTTTCGTTTGATAACCTAACCGATGATATTGTCACCGCGGTAACCTGCACACCGTCGACGGTTCGTCAGTCGTTCGCATCGGATCTAATATACGCGCATTTATATATATATATATATATTATATTATATATAGTCGTTTTTCTATTATAATATACATATATATATAGGTATATGGTGCGGATCGTAAGTTACATTTTTTTATTTTCTATTCGTATACGCTTTTCTTTTTTTTTAATACATCGAATATTTGCGATTTAACACACGCGTTCTATATACTACATCATCGCGGTTAAACCTGCAGGGGCATCATTTCAAATTTTTTTTTCAGGTGTGCGAGGTTTTAGGCAGGCCAATTTTAACATACATTTCACATTTTTTCGTTCACATTCTAATATGCTGTATTAAACGTAAATGAGCAAAAAAAAAAAAAGATCTTCGACTTTTTTTTTTAACTACCTATTACATTACGAAAATTTGGTCGGCGCATCATTAGAGCATTATGGCAGGCCACTTTTAAATTAGTGGCGGTGCCATTGCACACCCTGCCCCCCCCCAAATGACGCCCCTGGGTTAAACTTCTATTATGTATGAGGTTTTCCAACGATATATATATATATATATATATATATGTTTGTTTGTTTGTTTTTATTTTTTGTTGTCAACCAACTTTTCTACCGCCGAAATTGATCGGATTTCTTTATGTTTACACTTTTCTAAAATGAATTTTATCCTCGGGTAAAAGAGACGATTTCTCAATTTTTAACGAGTAAGAATAAAACTCTCTATATATATATATATATACTGAAAAATGGCCAAAAATAAAAATTGATTATTATAATGTCTTTGTATATTGTATAATATATAGTGATTCCAATATTAATGATTGTTCTAAAAGCTTAACATATACCTATATGCATATAGATAGTGTGTATTTCGGTATAATATCATATTGACTTTGTCAATAATTGTCAATTTTTATTGTAAATACTATGTACTATTATATATTACTCCGAGCTCCACTCAGAATTTCGTTGTATCATATATTATGATATATTGAATGCAATACATCCACCACCAGATCTACTCAGGCAAAAAAAAATGCTTCTATATATCACCTATTTTTACTACCAAGCACATTAAAAAAAAATATATATATATATATATAATTATCTTTTGATTATGAAAAAATAATTTGTTCTATATTTATAGTCATAAACTAGTTTCTGCCCATTTATACGAATACATTATAATATGTCACTTAGGTTGCTATTTGCAACTGTTCGATATTATACTTTACATTTAATAACACAAAATAACAAATATATAGTTATATATTTTATATACATATATTACGTATAATAACATATTGATGTACAAAATATATTATTAAATATTGAAAAATATTATCTCATCTCTTGACACTCTCTTATCAAAACCTAAATTGCGTATTCCATATAAACAATAAATTGTTGCAGGTTTGATATGAGATATTTCTATATGTAAGTACATAATATATTACATATATATATATATATATCAGGGATATATACTCATATTATAACCAGTATTAACCCGTATAACCTACATAATCTACATTAACCAATACAATTCCCGAAAATCTGTAACCCATTAAACTTTTATAAATTAAAACGACTCTAACTGATACGAACCATCATATTAATGATAACCATAACCGGTATAATATCAGGTATAATTTTTTAAATCATACAGTTTATCAATAATTTATACATAATAATATACACAAGTACATATACTTATACCCGGGTTTTATGCACCCATATTAACCAGTATTAACCCGTATAACCCACATAACCTGCATTAACCAATACAATTCCCCAAATTCTGTAACCCATGTATGAACCAAAATTAGAACTTATAATATTTTTAAAATTATAAGGTATATGTTTCGTTTATGGTATAGTGTTACGACAGTATGGGTATTTTAACCTTTTTACCGCCATATTCTTTTTATGAAATTTTAATTTTCTTACATTCGACTTAGTAATAATATATACATTATTGTTATTCGTTGTTTTACATAAAGTTTTAAAATCCAATCCTAATTAAGAACTGTAATGATAATATTGATGTGCAATATTATCCAATCAAACATAATATTATAATAAAAACAATTATAATTCAAATCTATTTTCATCCATTTACCTATGAGTTTGCAATACTTGGTTATAAATGTATACAATTATTGTCCGTTCATATCGTAAACGCAGACGTAGACATTGTTCTAACCAAAATAAGTATATGCTACATGATTAATATAGGTAACAACCAAAAACCCTAACATAACTCGTATAAGATTACCAGTTTGTAAAACCCAATATAATCTCGAAACCCGTATAATCCTTATCTTTATTTACGGTATACTGTTCGCTTACTAATATCTAACCTGTATTATATATATATATATATATATATATACATTTACATATAAATGTATTCCCAATATAAACAATAAACAGTATAAACAATAATCTCGACGCGTTTATTCTAACTAAGCACATACCATTATATACGTCCAAAAATAATATAACAAACAATTAACCGTACGAGTTGATCGTAAATAATATTCGCAAACACGTTCCTCGTAACATATTTTGATTAAATATGTTGTACCTCTATACTCGTATATTTTGTTATATTTAAGTTACATTTTCGAAAACCCATAGTTGGTTCAGAGATTTCCATTTCAATTAGCTATATTTATAAACGCAGTATTCCAATTTGAGAATATTATTTTGAAATGTTTAAATGATTATTAGAGTTTATTTATTACTTTTTGAATAATTTCATCTACGATAGTATAATATATAATAAAATTACATAATCCTACAAAAACCCAAATGTTTTATACTCGTGTTTTAAGTCCTGTAAATCGTTTAATATTCTACTGATTACATCACAAACGTTCTGATTGTACATAATACCGACGAATGGGTAAATTAATAAAAATTAAAAATCAATCAGATTACAAAACAATTTGTTGTTCATAAAAACGTACGTAATTAAGATATATCAAATAAAAATGTGTTTGTTTTTTGACATGTAAAATGATATATATATATATTATAATATTAATTAAACAAATCAAAACAAGAAAAGTGTAAAGTTCTGTATGCGTTTATTTACAAATAAGATAACGAGTACAACGGCTATTGTGGTCGGTTTTTATTTTTTTTATTTAAGTCAGTATTTGAACAACTTATTGACATTTTATCGTACCTATAATTTTAATTAATTATTATATAGGTACTCGATAAGCAACATTAATAGATTATTTAAATAAATAATAATGAAATTTTTCATCGAAGTAAATATCAAAAAAATTCTCCACACGGGAATAACAAAGTACACGGTTGCATTGTATAGCCTATATAGGTGCAACAATATAGTTATATAATTGTAGTTTATAATGTAACAGAGGACATAAAAATACGTATTTTTGTATCTATGTTTTTCGAAATTTTTCCTCTTTTAGTTCTGCGTATACGCGCCTATATTCGGCATATCAATCGTTGTTTTAAATCTTGAATTGACCAGATTACGGTAATTTAAAGTTTATGCGAACACACGATATCCTTCAATTTTTAAACCGTATCAATTTCGATTTCGAGACCAGGACTTCGACATAATTCCATCCGCCCGAATGCTGCGGGGCCAACAATACATTTTAAAACAAACCGTTATGATGCGCGTGCTCAAATATAAAATTTTAAAACATTTTAAAATATAAATATACAAGCCGATGTGCGTTTTCGTGTCCAAATTACGCAGAAATAAAAATGTAATTTGGTTTAAAACTCAATAGGAGATAATACAGAGTACATCCAGTTATCTCAAACATACTGTATAAGTGTATAATATATGTATCTACACATATATATATACGTATGGTCTTATATGAATCGCGTGTATTTTCATCGTGTATAACGCAGCAGAGCTGATATCTATCATTATTAAATTCTTAGCAATATACGTAAAAACAAGTGGCATACACGAACGTTATATCGTTCTTATAATATTTTTATAAAGTAGATTTTTCAATTTTATTTTCTATTTTCTTTAAACCGATAAAATTGAATTAATTCTAAAGGAATATGAATTCAATTACATCAAGAACAACGAGAAAGGCAAAGAAATTCAGTATTATTATATCGAAATCGTGTGACGATCTCTTAAATTGTCTTTTTCTCGGCTCAATTATTCCTTTCCCGCTATTAATATTAACTTCTACTATAAATTAGGTATCAAGTACTACTCTAGTATAATTTATATATAGATCTTAACAATAAATGGCGGAAAAAAAGATTAACTTTTAACTATTAATTGAACTTGAAACTATTTATTTTTACATTCAAACAAACTTTAAACTTATTTTCAAAAACTTTGCGTAAACTAAAAATTACTTTTCACTTATAACTTGAATATTATTTATTTTTGATAAATTTGACATTAACTTGTTCTAAAAATAAGTACCTCGCTCAGCCTTGCTAACGGTGTACAATGAAATTTATGATTTTTCATTTAACCTTATAATTCATTATTATTAATAAAGTAATAATTTGCTGACTAATAACCCTAGCGTGTTAATCAATATGTGCGAACGTGACCGTAATTATTATAATATGTGACTTAAAGAGGAATACATTTGGTATAGTCATATCAATATTCAGGCGAAAAAAATATACGATAATTAAAAAAATACATTTAATATATTAATATTTGTATTTATTTTTTATAATATAACAAACTTCTATTAGTTTTTATCAATATTAAAACCAAAAAAAAAAAAAAATATACATATACTTATACCAAAAATCTATTGGTTCATGTCAAGGTGTTCATTTTAAAATTTGCAATATAATGTAGGTAGATACCAGCTAGTATGGATTGTTTATAGTTACGTACTAGTCGATACAGTACAATCACGATTTTTCATGACAAGCTAATTCGATATTTAGGATTTTATAGTTTTTTTTTTTTATATATATAAATTTAATTAATCGATTAGTTTGTCTTGGTAACCTAATATACCTATGTAGGTAAATATATAGGAGGTATAATCGTATATATTTTTAAAACACCAGACGCATCAAATTACTGAATATTTTCGATAAGCTTTGAATTTATTGTAACAAAGTAAATAATTTTTATCTTTCGAAAAATAATTTTAAAAACTTGTTATCGATATGATAAAATTTCAGAGTTGAAATCACTAAAATATAAATTATTACTGTCTAAACTATATAAAACTTATTTATTATACGATATTATTAAAATTTGATCATTACTCGCGCGTATTGAATAATATCGGTTTTATGATTGCAAATAATAATAAACAACGTATAATTCAAACAATTATACGTGCAGTAAATCGAATCGGAAATAATTATATGCACCTATTTAACCCACCGATATAGATGTCATATTATTATATTGAATTTTTCCGTTTACACGCTAAAATACGTTAAATTACGCTTATATACTATTGCAGTAAATTAAAAAATATTTACTCGAAACACTCAAATGCAGTGTAATATTATCCACCGTGTAAATGAATTTAATGCAAAAATCAACTGAAATAACTCAGAAACCATCGCTTCAAAATTAATAGTTAAGAAATAATAATTTCAGTTCGTTCAGTTAAAAATGTATTGTCTTCACATATTTTCCTGTTAGAAAAATTCGAATTCGAATATTTAAAAATGTTCGATAATGCGTATTACACATATTTTACGTTTTTAAATACTAAATAGGTAAATCCATTTATTAACAATAATATTTGAATTTCGATGAAAAAATTTCTACAATAATCTCACAAAAATTGTTCACCCTCCCAATTTATTAACTTAACCTAAAACTTAAGTTAGGTTATCCAATAAATATTTTTAACCACCCAGTAAGTTAATGGAAAAAAAAAATATTTTACTGGTTATGATGGTTATGAATTTTTAGCTTTTAGTTAATACCACCTTTGAAACCATTATCTTATTTCGATTAACTGTGTATCGCATACGACTTGAATTCAAAAATATTCTGTTCTTCTGTGGAGCAGTTTAACTCTCGTCCATATACATACATTATTAAAATATGCTTATTTATATTATGTAAATAACCAATAAATGGAATTCTAATGGCCAAGTTTCCGAAGCGGAAATATTTATCAAATATTTATTAAAATATTATGCATCTATCAGCGATTCTACTACACTAGTTTTATGATAATATTCATATTCTTAAAATTATTTCGTCGGATTCGAAATAGAACTACTTTATATCAAAATCAAATTTTGTTCAAAACGATAGTGTTTACCATTTGTAATTTAAATCATATATAATATAAATTAATTAATATATATTTAGATACTTACTTACATGGAATATTATAGTAAAAATTTAAATAATAAATTTATAATATACAAATCATTCTTGTTTTCATTTGGCTTTACCTCAATCCCATAAATGTGAGGTTAGCTACACTTATTTTTGTCATTTATACATACACGTAAATTCTAACAATTTTTTATTTGCTCCACGTGACTCTATATTTTTCTATATATCCTTTAACCAGTTATTGTGTGTTATTGCCCTCCCCTATTCTCCATTGATATTGAACTCCTTGATTTTTTTTACCAATTTAAATTCCTTTCCTTCTCTTAACATTTCCAACCCTTCTCTCTTTTTTTTATAGCTTTAGATCCGATTCCCAAATTACCTATAGTATAATATTATTCATTTTTACTTATATCGATAATCTAAATCCTAGGAACGGGACCCCCTACGCCCATCATCAATTCCCATTTCTTACTTCTATACTGTTTTTTTATCACCCCCATTATTCATGTTATTCAATGTTTAATAGCTGATGCTTTTTTATTAGGCAACCATCACCTCTGTTCTTCACTTAGTCACACCTTATCATAACCTTATCTTAACCTTATCCTGTACATCTTCAATTATAATTCCATCATTCTCTTGTGTAACCAAACTTTTCAACCGGCTTTTAGAGATTTTTAGAAATCATATCTTATATAAATACATTTTGTTCAGTTTTAATGTACATATTAGACAAACATTAAAACTTTTAAAATATTTGGTTTTAATATCATAATATAATATCATTCTATTAAGAACCCTTAAAATAACTAAAAAGACATACGTATAATGACAGAGTGCTAAAATAACTATAGGACCTCGAAAGAAGCAACCCTTTCATTAGAAATATCAAAATTGACAAAAGAAATTAAAAAAACATTTTATTTTAAAATAAATCATACACTTATATACAACTTACTGATAAAAGCGAGATTTTTTTTTTATAGTTTTGATGAATTATTTTAATGGTCACGATTATAGATAGGATATTATCTATATTAATAGACAATTTCATCCGTGACAGTGTCACTGTCACAAGTACCTATCATAGATAATAATAATATTTAATATCGTTCACACGTCTTTACAATCACTTTATTATTATTTACTAGCACAAAATAATGCCTACTCATTGTCAATAGTATTGTCATGGTCGTCGTAGATTGATAAGTACGATAAATCGAAATATTAGAAAAATAATATTTCCACGTACTTTGTCAAAAATAGTAAATTCTGACAGTTGTTTGAAAAGTCCAACAATAACAAAATCGTATTAACTTCACAATTCGAATGTGGACTGAACCTATTTCATCTGTTTTAAATGCTGATGTTTCAATATTAAAGTAAATTATGAGTTTATGAAAAACTAAAGACAATGATATATAAGTCGTAAGCAATCGGTCCAAGTTAATCGAATTGAGTAGAAAAGGACATTTACCCTTGCAGATGCATCAATGACAGTACTGCAGGGTTATATATCGGTTGAATACAGTTTTCATAAACTGTCATTCAAATTTTGGAAAATTCCCGATTTTGAACTTTTTGTTAAGACCCGTTTTTGGGTATTTTTAAAGTTTCTAACACATAAATATTAATACCTTATATCTCCGTTATATTCGTATTCATTCGTCCTATACATTATCATAGTTACTTGGAAGATACAAAATGAGAAATCCAGCATGCTCGAAGGGTTTTTTTCTAACGTCCATCTCTCGGTCTTTATACCATTTGTTTCTGTGTTTACCGATATCAATACTTACGATTTGTATTCGTTTTTTTGGGTTTTAGGTTTCTATATATATATATATATATATATTGTATAGTAGGTAAAACAAATTATTTTACGATTAATTATGGAATTATAGTTTATTGTTTAAAATATTTTAACCTACGTTGAAAAATCAGCAATTCAGCACGTCTCGCAGAGAGGGTTTTCTGAACTGGTTTCCATATGCATTTATCAAAAAAAACTGAAAACAACCTCTTCGACGTATAATCTAAATCGTTACGATTGGATATCTAATCAAAAAATAATTTCCAGAAATACCAAAAAAAAAAAAAAATAAACATCATTGTAAAATCCATAACTACCACACGACAAGCTTATTAGCATCTATACCTACTCTTATTTCGCGCGATTTCGACTCGATTAACGTGAAATTAAATATTTTTATTTCATTAAGTTACCTTAAAGTTTACTTAAAGAACAATAATCATATTCTCTTTTGCCTAATCAAAATGTATTTTGTGGAAACCATTTTATTGTAAATTAATTCTGTTCAACGCAACGTTGTTAAATCAACGATATAATTTTTAGTCGTTGGATAATGATTATTATATAATACTAAAGTCATTCTCGATCCGTAATAATCATTCCGCAATACCAGTATTGTATTAAATTTTCTTTTTTTCTCCTTTAAATGAATCGTTTTTAATTTGTATTAGGCAACGAAAAAATGTTCACGATTTCAATACAATATTTTCGGTAGGTACCTAAATCGATCCTTGAAATAATATATAATAATAATTCTATGATATAACACAGTGAATCTAAGCACTACGCTATGCTGTATTTAGAATACCGCAAAAAAATAAAAATAAAAAATCCCAATATAAATAATAAGGTCATTATAATAATATATATTTAGCAACAAAGATGCACCTCGTTGGTAGATATTGAAAAAAAAAATTAAAAATTAAATAATAATAATAATAATAATAATAATAATAGTAATAACTGTCAGCGATAAACCGCAAATAGATATATCTGATTAATCCTTGGAATGATCGCATAACATTATAATATGATTTAAAACATCTATCTTTCGAGATGACGTAAAAATATAAAAATGCATAAAAAACTATATATATTCAATAACTATTACGATAATTTTAGTGTACCTTTGGTGTTAAATACTTTATGTAAAATGTAATTATGTTAATTTCGTCCTTAAACATACCTATCATATTATTATCATAGTCATATACGTATGTACTAATATTCCCTTTTATCGGAAGTATATATTTGTATACAGGAAAACGATATTATAATATATATAATAAACATGTAAATAATATGATGATGATAATATTAATAATAATAGGTACATAACAATATGCAAGAATAATACCATAAAAGTATCGTACAGACGGGTAAATTATATATTATTAATATCAGTTTTAAAAAGCCGGTCAGTGGGAGGTGTAATATGTATCTTCACTGGTCAGGATGCTGACTGGTGTTTGTTTATATGGAATTATATTTAATTTGACAGCAACGCGAAACCATTTCCTTTGATAAAACGATTCTGAACGAAACTTCGGTGTATAATTAACATGAGTATGTATAACTGTCGACAATAACTTACTTAAATGAACTCTACACGATGAAAAAAATTTAATATTAAAAATTTCTATATGTAACCTAAAATTTTGAAAAATATCGACGTTTTTTTAAGTTTATATTGTATATAAATACATTTAATGTGAAAATTATTTACGAAATTACAACGAAAAAACTATATTTGATTTAAATAAAATCGTGCTTTTGCCATTTTCCCTTGATTTTTCAGTTGTTTTCCTCACGTTTTTTTTTTCCGAAATAATTTAAATAATGTCCGCTATAAGTATCAACTACATATACAATTTGCTACCGAAAACCGGGTAAGCATGTAACAATTGGTGCACTCTTTCTAATAGAATTTTTGGGCATAGACATGAAAAAAACTAAGAAAAACATATTATTGTCAAACAATATAAAATTATTAAGATTACTAAGTAAAATGTATTTTAAGAATCAAAATGCCATGTTTTTGTGTTTTTTTCATTATTTTTATAGATTTTTAATATTTTTTAATAATCATATGCACTTATACTTTAAATTGTTTGTCATGAATATTTATTCATATTAATTCATAATAATTATTATATTGATTACTTATATACATGATGTTGCGGTATAGGAAATTTATTTTTATTTATTTTTAAATCAAATTAGCTCAAAATTTAACTTAATAATTTCAAAGATAACGTTGTTGCGATATTTATACAATTTTCACAATCACAATCACACACCACTGACTTAGCGTGAAAAGGTTAATTAAAAAAAAAAAAAAATTACTACATGAATTACATTTTGATTATAAATTTTAACTATTGTAGGCTAGTGTGTGTATGGTTAATACTGTTTAAACCAGTTGTCCTTTATATAAAATTGGTTATTGATTTTTCAGGGGAGTTATAAATATTTTAAAAATAATATTTGTGAATTCTAAATGATATTATATTATAAACGACATTTTTTTAGATAATAATAAGAAATAACATATTAGAATTATAAAATCTCAGACTATATTTAGAGCGGAATATATTATATTAACATTAGAAATATATAATTGAAACACAAAATATTTTTAAAATAAAGTACAAGAATACTAATTATTTGGATTAGGTACATATTTTAAGATTATGAAAACATGAAAATTTGGAAAATATATCCTTGAAAATAATGTAATATATGATTATAATATCTGTTATCTTTGTATTAATGAGTTAGTTGATTATATCATGAACACGGCTATATTAGATAATGGATAATCTATAGCCGCGATGATCTACATTCTATAGTGATCACTATAATAATACTATTTTATTTTAATAATAATTTTAAATTTTTTACGTTCCTATAGTTATTATTTTCAAAATTTTTAGCTTTTTCTATTTTGTAGCCTATTTTCTGTTTTCCAAGTTTTTAGCATTCCTATAGTTTTTAGTATTTATTCCAAGGTTTTATCTTTCATAGTAATTTAATCTTTCTTAATTCCTTTGAAACTAAATTTAGCAAAGGCATTTGATACTATTGACTATATAATCTTATAATCTTGTTACAAAATTTTAACAAATTCTGTATTAAAGGACCAGCCTTCAATTTACTATAAGTTCATAATTATCAAAATAATAGAAAATAACGTGTTCGAATAAATAAATCCTCAAGTCGAGTAATTTTAATATCATGTGGTGTACCTCGGGGAACTATTCTATATCTCCCATACATTTCAATTTACCAATCAATCAAATAAATTAATTTAATGTATATAGTAAACTAGTTTGTTATGCAGATGATAGTACAATACTTATTGTTCAAGTCTATTTTTGGGATAAGGTTTTTAAACAGGTACAAGATGACCTGAAAAAAAATAGAACATGACTATGTGCAAATAATCTATTTTTTAAGATGACATTACATATTCGATTTTTAAGGGGTTTTGTATAGCCATTTTTTATGACATTTTATGAAAATGGAAAACCAACAATTCAAAATTATTTAAATGTATTTTTTAAGTAATTTAAAAATGGTCTTGTGTCAATACCGTTTTTAATTGTTGTGAATCACGATATTTGTGAAAAACCACGTTTACGCATTTTTTATTTTTATCAACTTCAGAATATTGTATTACGATGAAATAAAAAATAAAGAACGAAATTATCTAGCAACTGATATAGCCGATTTGTGATATATTCATTTTTACATGTTTTATGAGCTGTTAAAAAAAATTATAAAATCGATTTATTTTTAACAGCTCACAAAACGTGTAAAAATGCGTATTTCTAACGTGTTTGTAAGTTAATAAAAATGATAAATACCAATGCACGTTTTTCATTGAAAAATTTTCGGTGTGGCGTCCTCTTAACTTACAAAAAATTTATATTTTACAACATTATATAATTGATTTTAATGGTCAAAATTTAACAAGTTTGTGTATACATGATAATAAATGTTTAAATCAAAACTTATGCAACTGTCAAACTTGCATAGAAATTTTCGAGACCTGTAAATATCTATAGGAACTATATAGTAATGCATGTCACAATCTCAAATGGGAAAACCATAAAAAATTAATAACAAATAAATTAAGAAAAATCATGTACTCTTTCAAAAATCTAGATGATATAATATTTAGAAAATAAGAAAACTATAGTAATATATCAAGCGCTGGTCGAATCTAGGTATCTTACATCACTCATGTTTAAAAATTCAAAACTTTCTTTTTTATTTTCCAAATCGGTAAACAAAGCAACGATCAAATTAATAAATCGTTTTATAGAGAATGCGTTCATGTTTAAACAATCAATAAACATAAGGTTATAGGCGATAATTCATACTGTAGAGAAATTCAACTAATTATTATTATTCGGTATTTATAACAATAAATAATATTTTATTATCATTATTATTGCTTAACGATATTTTGAAATTATCGATAATAAAAATACATACATAAATGATTTTTTTTTTATACGCAATAAATGAATATTAAAGTATATGTAACAACTACATCTATGATAAATATCCCGTTTACTTTACTTCTATTACTTTCTTTTTATAGTTTTTGTAACCGAAGATCAATTTTAGGTATAAAGACGGAATTTTGTAAATAAAACGTTTTCTATAATACATTTCATTTATCCATATATTACATATTTTTATAGACATGCACGTCTTATATTCCGTCATGGTATCTATAGATCTCTTCATAGACTATATGGTGTTTATTTAAAAATAAATAATTATAATTTGATAACGAAAATAAATGGAAAAAAGTTTATTCACCCAATAAAAACATTTCACGTCATATTGTGAATACTAATCAAATTTTAGTAGAATATATTCTAAATTATTTTCTAAATATTATATAAACATTGAAAATTTTAAAAACAGAAACCATATAATAAAGAAAAACTTAACGGGTATTATTATTATTAGTAGGTAATTAACTTATAATTATTAAAGAGTTAATTTTAATGTTTTATTTTTCTGTAAATAATTTTTTGAAAGACAATTGATCTAATTATAGCATTATATTTATTCAATTAGAAAATAGATCAGAATGGTACTTTGAAGAGGTAATTTTTTACTATGTTAATGTAGTTTTTTACACGTGTAGAGAACTAAACAGAATAATAAATATATACCTATCTAAACAAAAAGGCAAAAACGTGTTATTTTTTCCACGTAGTTCTGTTTAGGTCTGTTCTGTTTGAAATTTTCAGAAGGTATACTTTACTATTAGGTATATAATATTATACATCGTTTGCAATTTTTTCCCGTTAAATTATACCACCTTAAAACTACTATTTTAATTAGGTACATATTCACAACACCATATTGGATACAACATGAAAAGCATATATTTTATACAAAATTATATTTTTTATCACTCTTTTTACTATAAATAATACATTGAATTTTTTAAATTTTAATTAATTTAATTATTTCATAATTAATGGGTACTAAACGGAAGAAAACCATTTTTTTTTTTTAATTTACTGATATTCATAAATATGCCTATTCATAAAGAAAAAATTCAATGTAGTAATTTTTATTTGATGCTTCCTTATTAATTTCATAAAAAATGTTTTTAGTACAACAAATAACAACAATAACTATGAAAGGTTTTGCTATAAATGTCTGCACACTGCAAAATAGATATCAAATTAATCTGTAGTATTATAAATTTAATAATTTTATTATAATAATAGCTATCGAAGATTAGAGTAAACTGGTAAATATACACAAACGTCAAGTGTGTATGACGATTTCTATGTGTATAACTGATTAATTAGTATTAATAAATAATAATTACGATGTAAATTTAACGGTTAATACATCTTATTGGGTACGTCACGAGCGTGCAAATTTTCTTTCTCTGTCAATCGCACGCCACGAAATTTAGTAATATCGATACGATCAATACATTCTCAGCACACTGGAAATCTGATTAATCCATTAATGATGAGACGAGAATTTCAAACGAAAATCCGTTTAAAATATCGACCATTTCTAAAATCGTCATGATCTATTTACTGCGTTGGCGGTTTCGAGGCTTTTCGAGATTTATATTTTTTATCAGAATAATTCTTATCGTATCAATAAATCAATACGTATATTCTGATTATATATGTATAGAATACGATTATATTATAGGTAAGTACCTACCTACCTGGTTTAACGGAGAGAGAAAATGTAATTGGGTACCTACTGATAATATTGGTGCTTAATCTCCTCGAGGTGATTACGCGGGATTGGCATTAACCGCGGTTGCGTTATTGCGCGAGTGATTAGCCAGGTACCTACCATATTAATTATTGTAGGAATAATCGTGCTTATTATTATTTTGATTGAATAAACCACTCGACACGACACTATAATATACATAATTTACTATAATATAGTATAATATGTTATAATAGTACAAATTAATTATCTATTATATAATTAGTTGTGGCTTATAAACGCATGTGTGATATTATTATCTTTGAAGTTTTAATGAACTCTAGAGATAAAATAAAATGAAAAAAAAACTTATCGTAAATTTATGTATAATTGGATTCTTGCTTTTTCGTTTTGCAGGTAGTCGACTGTGTATCATCTAATCGCACCTAAATACACCTCTAAACCTATCTACATTTTGCACGGAAAATAATTACGTGACAACACGTTAGTTCTTGGCAGTAATAAATGTAATTTGAATTGCACAGACGAAAAATGGTACACAAAGAATCAGTTACCGATAAGCTGCACGACATCATAGTCAGTTATTTACCGATATTAACATGGATGCCACGTTATCAACGGATCGACTTCCTGTACGACGCCATGTCTGGTATCACCGTAGCCCTAACGCTGATGCCTCAATCCATCGCGTACGCGTCGCTGGCTGGACTCGACCCACTTGTAAGTCACCGATATCATCAATAGAATATTTTAATAAAATGAAAAACTTTCATTAAAATCCACAAGTATACCTACTCTAGACTTTATGAATAGTATTTTTAAGTCTAATTGAATTTTGAAAAATGTGTTTCCAACGAAATTTTACAAAAAAAAAATGTATAGACATCATACGCAAATTTTTTTTATACACGGAATTCTAACGAAAATGGTTGAAAAATCAAAATTTAATTATAACCAGTTAACTCATTGTTAATTGACAAGTCATTCCAAATTTTTTTTTTTAAGAAAACACTTATTGTACAGATAACAGTATCAAATTTAATGAAATAACTTGATTAGTGTTTTTTCAGGTGCTGTTTGCAATATTTATTACGTGTTGTAGATATTTAATGATTGGCCGTTAAAATAGTCAGATATTTCATGTCAAAAATTTAGCGACAAAAACTAATAGTGCACAAACAAATATTTTAGTATGTAAATTAATCAGAAAGTCTGTAACCCTAATTCTTGATATAGTACGACTATTATATATGTGATTTACAAAAAAAAAAAAATATTTAAAAAATCATCAAAAAAATTGTTTGAAAAAATTTCGGGAAATTTGAAAACAGAAATTTTATAGAGAAGCTTATCGATAATATTGAGAAAATATTTTGGTGAATTTCGTTGAACTTTGACTGAATGAGTGTAATTCATAATTTTAAAAATACAGCAAAATATTGCAAAATTATAACCAGTAGTGACTAGTGGCTTGTGGGTGAAGTATCTGGTGGAGCATAACCTGCAATAAATACTATGGATTAATAACAAATATATGTATTAATAATGTTATATTATGTTATTTTCTCTAAAATTTCAATATTATAACAGGCATATACTGTAATAACGAACGTGATATTATTAATTTTACATTATACTTACCTACATCCATATAAAACATAATTCAATTTACCTTATGCCTATATAACCTATAAATAAGTGATAACCTAATAACATCTGAAAATGGGTAGATGATAACTACACCAAACCACGACAAACGTCGTTACGACTACAGAATATAGTTAGTTATACATATAGTTGGTGGTTCAAACTAGTTTTTTGCACGATGCAAATATAATTTACAAGATGTATTTTTCGCCGGAGAGGGAATAAAATAAGACTGCGTGTGTGTAAACCGCGCAACGTGCATACGTTTTTCATGTGTGCGCTGGGATATACGACAATAGATAGCGGACAATTGACCGCTTTCGACAATTGATAGTACGACAATTGGTAGTCATAAAAAAAAAAAAAAAAAAAACCCCAATTATATTATTATTATTTATAATATTTATTATAAAAGTTTATAGTGCATATTTTTGCATATTTAGTAATTTTTTTTAGTTTAAAGTGCATATTTTTTAATTTTTAGAGCATATTTGATGATAAATGATAATATAATTTCAAAATTCGTAAATTTCAAATACTTAGTTGATATAATATTTAATAATTTGTAGGCATATCAAATTCATTAAAATAACCTATCAATATTAACTCTGGGCTTTACTATTTATTGTTTTATGTATAAGCATATATAGAGCATTAAGTTCCCAGCCCTAATTATTATAATTTTTTCATTTTTCACTACCAATTGTCATACTATCAATTGTCGCATGCGGTCAATTGTCGCGCGATCAATTGACTGCTATCAATATTGTCGCGCGATCAATTGTCCGCTATCTATTGACGGGACACCGTGCGCTGTCCGTTCGACAAGTCGAGACCATAGAATAAGGATACCTACTATCTATCTAACCGAATTACCTAACCGAATTATACCGATAAATATAATAATAATAATAATAATGAATGTCTGATAAAATATAATAGTTAACAGATAACAGTTATCTTGATAGCAAAAATGTGATTCGGTTATAACGGTGTTTACCGTTTATACGCATTTTACAATCTCGGAATTATTTTCAATCCGCATTCCAAATGCAAATTAAGCAAACCGTTTTAGTTCAAATCGGTTTGACCCAAACCGAATCAACATATTCCGTTTATATAACTCCAGGTGTATACTAATGCGTATTGAGTTAAATCGGTTTAAACTGTGCATGTAAACGTAGTGTATAATACGTGGCTGCGAACGACCGGCTACCTGCAGTAGCAACCAACAATACAGCGGTGCGATGCGTAATATATTGTAGGCACAATAATAATATTCAGGGGTACGACAATTACTAAAACGGCGATAAATAAATAATAATTAAATATTATATAAAAACACGCTAATTTACTGAAATTTACTTAACACGAGCCGCTATTCATTATAGCTATCTAAAGTATGTGATAAATAGAAAATTTTGCAATATTTTGGTGTATTTTTGAAATTTTAAATTACTCTCATTCATTCATAATGTAACCAAATATATAAAATCGCTATTTTGAAATGTTTAAAAAAATCATAAAAAAAAAAAAAAATTTGGACCAATTAATTTAACCTTGACTAGAGCCATCCCAAGACGAAGGGGACGAATCCCTCTTCACTCCATTCAGGAAAACGAAGTCCAGTCGGCAAATCATTGGCTAAATATTGTCAGTCGCAAAATTAGTCTATTTATAGTTATCTACAAAATACAGAAAAAAGTCCATGAACCCTTTTTTGCTTGTTTGCGTTTTCGTGGAAGTATTTTGTCGGCATTTAATCTGTAGGCACCCCCCTATATTAGAATATTGGCCTCGAACGAATAAAACAACCGTCTGTAGTGAAAATCAACAGAAAACGTCATTTCGAAAAGTGCCGTTTCGTCAAAAGAGGGGCACATTAAGAGGACGCTCGGTACACACTGTTTAAGACATTTTCGGAAATATAAAAACGCGTCGATTAGAAAATTTTTAAATACAGGTTAAAAGTAATTTAAAATTGGTCCCCGTAGCTCTACCACTTTTTATTGTTGTGTAACGTGCATGGTATTTATTAAAACAACATATTTACGCAAAACTGTTAAAATGGGTTTTTAAAGTAATTTTTGCAGTGAAAACACCTATTAATTATTAAAATCAATAAAGGACAATATTTCGGAGCGAAC
Source organism: Pemphigus obesinymphae (assembly GCA_025469235.1). NCBI lineage: Eukaryota > Metazoa > Arthropoda > Insecta > Hemiptera > Aphididae > Pemphigus > Pemphigus obesinymphae. The sequence goes on along the minus strand of JAIPRL010001419.1, from coordinate 56,033 downwards.
GTCATTTCGGTTTTTCAAATTATCGATTGAAAAAAAGTAATTGTGGTTCTAAAAAGTTAATATTTTTCACTTTTTTAAGCTTAAATAACTTTTTTCTAGGTAATAAATTAAATATTCCAAATGAGATTCATTTTCAAATGTTTTCCACTATCGATTTGACAAAAGGTATTTTAACTCTAAAAACCCTCAATATTTCTATCTAGACAACCCTGCTGTCAACAATCTACGATGATGTAAATCGATAGCGGTTCCCGTCGAGGAGCACAGGCGAACGCGCAAATTTCAGTAAATCAGCGTGTTTTTACGTATAAAACTATTATTTATTTATCGCTGTTTTAGTACCTAATAATAATATCGTCGTTCCCGTGAACATTATTATTGTACTTACATATTATTACGCATACGCACCGCTGTATTGTTGGTTGCTGCCGGTAGCCGGTCGTAGATTGCATTTAGGGATACTTGAAAAACGTATGTATGACGCGCGGTTTTATTTTATTCCCTCTCCGGCGAAATATACACCGTGCAAATTATAATATGGCATCGCGCACAAAACTAGTTTGAACCACTAACCATGTACATCTAACCGCATAATATGAATCTGTGGTCGTATGTCGTAACGACGTTTGTCGTTTGGTCCGGTTTTATCTACCAATTTTCAGATGTTGTAGGGACATCATACTTATCTAGGTTATATAGGCATAAGGTAAATTGAATTATGTTTTATATGAACGTAAGCATGTTCTCAATAATATGAATGACGTCACGTTCGTTATTACCATAGACATTATAAAAGTGTCACTTAAGGTGATAACAGTTTGTGTACAAAAACTGAGGTCCGGTCTTGAAGTTATCGTCGAACGTAAAACTGAGGACGGGCCCTAAAGTTAGTAACGTTAATTCCGCTATATATTATATATATGCTTTGATTAATGCAAGCATCTTCAAATTACTGATTATAGTGATTACAGTACAATATCTGTTATCAATATTTGTCAACAGCTGTTATTTTCAACATCCAAGGTCACCAATTTACTTTACACAGAAACATAGGCAGTGACATAGCTCTGTTATTACAGTACATACCTATTATATCTACATTTTAGAGAAAATAACATAATATAATATTCTTAATACATATATTTGTTATTAATCCGTAGTATATTTTGGTTGTGCACAACCAGATAATTCACCCACGAGCCACTACTGATGTAAATAGATGTGATATAATTAGGGGCAGGATGTGAGAGGGAAGTTATTAAATGTTTTATAGTTAATAATAATTAACAAGTTCCTTTTAAAATTAAATTAGGATAATGCGCGAAATATCCTATTCTCGAACTTGGGTATTAGATGCAATTATTGTAATTTACAGTTTGTTGAAGTTCTGTTTTTTGATTTTCCGAATCTAAAAAAAAAAATGTTGTTTAACTTTCAGTTTTTTTTGTAGAATTTTTCCAATTATTTACATATTGCTATTTTGTAATATTCCAAAAATGTTCTCCAATTTGAAATATATCAATATTTAAAAGCCTTGTTTTATATATATCTAAAAAAACTTGAAAATGTAAACATATACAATTTGGACTCAATTTTTTATTTATTAATTATTATTTAGGTATGATTAAAAAAATTAAAACATTAAAACTAAAGTAATATACAGATATAAAAAACTATCGCACATAGATAACATTATTTATATAAATATTTTTTTTTTTTATAAATTCAATCAGAAAATCGCAGTTAATAAGTTCATAAGTCAAAGTCTAGTTAAAGTTTAGTTCATTTTTACTTTTTAACTAACATACATTTTATATTGAGTTAATTAACTTAAATACTTATTTGTTTTTCTATATATTCATTAATCATGAATATCAATTTCACTTATGATATTTCTATTTTTCCCATTTAAGTTAATTCTGTATTTTAATTTTCTATACTCTGAAAAGTATAATATTTTTTAAATTTATTAATCGTCGTTATGTTATGCAATTTATTCTGCCTGTTGAAGGATTGTGTATTTTTTTCAAAAAAAATTAAATTTAAAACATTTTTTTTTATTTATAATTTTAGAATATATTAACGATTTAAGTTGATAATCGGTTCCCAAAATATATAAAAAGACAATTGATAATACATTAAAATCAGGTAAACATTAAGCAAATAAAAAAATGAAAATCTTACATGTGTATCAATGACATATTTTTACAAAATGTTGAAGGTTTGTTGTAGATAACCCTGGAAAAATGCATATATTATTTTACTTGTAATTTTTTCAATTTGTACAATATTTTTACTTTTCTTTGTGTATGTCTTTGAATTTGTTTCTCAATTTTACATCTGTTATTATATAATTCATAAGAGCATTTACTAATTTTTGAAATTTTCCTACTAGTGAACATATATGTGCATTCATAGCAGTCTAGTTAAAAATGGTTAAAAGAATGCTATTTACATTCGATTTTTAATTATAGATAATTTAAAGAAATTTAAACAAAAAATTAAAATCTAACCATTTAAAAATTATTAAATACGTTTTAAAATGATTAAAAAATGGTTCTAAGTCGATAACTTTGTTTTATTGTTATATAATAATAAATAATTATTGAAAATTAGACCAACACATATTTTAGATGGTGAAACATGTGATGGTTTTAGTGTTTAATATCTCTATTAAAATTTCAATACTTTAAAATAATTTATATATTCACTATATTATCGATGAAGGTGTGGAGATGACGAGTCGTAAGTGTTTGAATTTTCCATTTTTAACATTTCCTAACTCCACTAATAATAACTTTATTGAATATTTTTGATGTTAAAATATAAATAATTAATTTACAATCTTGCATTTTTTTTTTTTTTTTTTATAGAGGGTGTTATATTATATTTAAGCCTTTCGATTTTCTTGAAACGTGCATCTCCCGAAGTATGTTTCATGTGTCCAGAAAAACTATGGTATAATACAGTGTTCACTTATAATGGCATTTTGTTAACTGATATATATTCAAAATTCAACATAACTAAAAACTCGGAGTTAACTTATTTTTATAGTAAATTTAAAAATAAAACCATTAGCCTGTCCAGCCCCGGTAACTGGAAAATGGACTTCACGATTATACCATAATATATTATAATGATATTGCGTGTGGGATGCAATGAAAACGAATTTTGTGATAATGGTCAACGGCAAGTATATTGAAACCAATGATATTGCACTCGTTCAGAATAACATTGACAAAAAAATTTCGATGAAATTCTACGTAGGTAGGTACCCTTAAATCTTTAATGACCATAGTGATGTGTCGTCATTACAACCAATAACAGACATTATTTGAGTACGGAAAAAAAAAAATAATAATAATAACGATTTCACCCGTTGGCATTGTATTTTAATACAATTTTCAGCAAACTTTCTTTATATCGATCCGGAAGGAGACACGTCATCTCATTATTGATATAAACGTGCGATACATTATTTTATAACACAATGCATCGGTGTTTTCAACACGGTATTTCAAAATCTACGACCAAATAATAATTATAAACAAATATACACGTAACCAGCAACATCATAATCTTTGTCGGACGAATACGTAAATATATATAGCTTCCCCTAGACGTCACGCTTTTAGGTGGTTCTAAATTTTGAGTGGACAGAGGGAATCTATTGGTTTTGCAATGGAATTTATTTTTTCATATCTCTGAGAACAGATTTTCGGGTACAAGGAGTGGAGTGAGAGTTTTAGGGTAAAGAGCTTATTGGATATCATTGGATTCATATTCTAGACGATGGTTTCCGGAATTTTATTCATTTTATTATTTTCCGAGTAGTTTTCCCGGTGCTAAGGAAAAACTGTCTTTTATTACGAAAAATTGCCGTAAACGGAAAAAAGAACCTATATGGTTGCCACGGTCACCACTACCTGTTACTAAAACAATATACCTACGTGACGTCATAAAATTAAATATGTATTTTTTAACAGTAATATAGTACCGAGATCCTTTAAAAAATCGTTGTATAAAATGCTATGATTAATTATCGTTTTAAGATTTAATACATCCATACACACACTATAGTACATATATTACCCAAAGAGCGAAGTATACTACTTGCCCGGCTTTTTTAGATTAACTTTTAGAACTGTAGGACGACTGAAACTTGTTAATTTTGTACAATTTTATTGTTGACTGTTGACACATTTATATTATATTATTAATGAGAAGTATGGGTCTAAGTATATTCTTTTTTTTAGGGAAGCGTGAAAAAACAAAATGTTTAGGAACCGTTTTTGTTTTTTTTTTTTTTTTTTTTTAATTAAATATGAATTGGTCGTGAACTCATAGTAGTTAAATAGTAATGGGTTTTTTGAGGTATGGAAGCGACGATACCCCCATGAAATGTTTACTATGAATTCCGATTAATGTATGCCCCCAGGAATATAAATGCGCATGCCGTTGAACAAATTGACACCTGCAAAATTTTCATAATGTTTTTCATGTTCCGGGGGCAGGTTTTAGTACAATTTGTAAGAAAATCCGTCTCTGTACGAGAATATAATCGGTGAAAGCCTCGATCACGCGGTATAAAATGTATATATATATATATATATATTATTTTTTGCTGATTTTCTAATTACAATTTGGTTATCTATTTACTATACCAATTTATATATATATATATATTGTAATTTTTAATTATTTTCTAACTACCGTAGTAATACAGTTCATAAATATATTGTATTTAATTAATAAATTATATATTAATATATATATATATATATATATTATATAAAAATATAATATTAATATATTTTATTAATAAATAAATATATTGTTTTACTAATTATAATTAAACCCTTATGCGTACACCGGATTTACCGTTCGAATTTACGAATTTTTTACGATGTAGGTCCGTTTCCCTTTAGAAACGGGCTTATCACCAAATTGATTTCCGTCTAAAAATGGGATTTATTTGAATCTTCCTTCCTACTATTGATATAATGTGATCCCACAGGAATACAAATATCACACACGTTTATATTATAAATTTACATTTCACTGCATTAACACATTTAATACTACTATGGAGTACTCCTTATATTAAATTATTAAGACTATTTTAAAAATATTAAATAGAAAGCCGGCTGATGTAGAAGGTCGAAGCACTTCGCTCATTGGATACGATACTCGTAGTCAATTTATTGAACTCGAAAGCAGTGTTAAATTATACTTTGGATAAATCAATAATTCTGAGCGATGTAGTAATATTTTCTGATTAATTAAAATGTTTCGTTATTCCCAGTGATTTTCCTTTACGGTTAAAAAACTACCGAAAAAAATTAAAAATTAACCTTTTTAAAAAAATTTTAACCAGTCAACTTTTTAAAATTACTATAACACTTTGTACGTGAAATAATTTTCTAAGTTTTTTAAATTAAATTCGTGTTTGCATAGTTTTCTTTTATAATTCGTGGACTGAGTGTGAAAAATTAGAATGTAAATTAATTATGTAAAACACAATGCATATTTTCAGAATTAATTTTTTTACATACATCACATCAAAAAACTAAGTCTCATTTTTGTATCCAAAATTTTAATTCTTAGGTACATTATTGAGTGAGTTACACAGGTTCTCTCTCTAACGAAAATTACATAACCCATTAATTTCCTTTCATTAGTTAAAGCCATATAAATAATATTGTTGTAAGTTTAAAAAAAGTCTATTCGGTTTCAAATAATGATATTATATTGTTTTATACATAAACAATTAATATGTTGTAACTATTTATACTTTATAAATGTTTTAATTATATTTTTGTAAATATTAAAAGGTTCTATCTTATGTTATTATTATACTTTTATTAGTGCGAAAAAGTTTTATATAATATGAAACGCTTTCCATAATAAAAATGATTTTCTTTTTTTATAATAAATATATATAATTATTATTATATTGTTTATTGTTTACACGATTGGAACTTTATCTAAAATTAGTTATCAATTTTTTTTTCAAAAGATAAGTAACAAAATTTAAAGGCAAACCTTTCAAACACTCTTCTAAAAAATTTCAAAAACACAAGATGGAAGAACCATTTTTACCCCCCCCCCTCCTAAACATTTTGAACTGTACGCGTAAATACTTTTTTTTCTAATTTGTATGCACTTTTACGAAATATTCATTGACAACTATCTGATAACACTAGTATTGCCAGAACTTTTAATTCAAAAAATAGCTTTACATTACTATCAAAATAGCTAGAAATAGCTATTTACAGGCGCGTACTGGATCCAATAAATTTCTCTACGGGGAAATAATCAAAATGGCAAATAAGCGAAAAATAAGAGGTCTTTCGTCAATTTTCAGACCAACACTGTACCCGTGTATCAAGTATCATGTAAAAAAACATTGGCCTCCACCTTGGCAATGAACTAAATTAATCACGAATAATATGTTATGCCCACGAATAATAGGTATAATAGCCAGTAGTAATAAATAATAGTATCTATTATATAAGATTTTAAATATGTACCACGTAAATATTCCGTAATAGGTTTAACAAAACATCCGACAACAAATGATTATGTTTATTAGTTGTTCGCTAATGATTTTATTTCTCAATAATTGTTTTGTTGAGCACGGTCTTCATTCATCAATACAATATGTTCGATTTCTAACTACTATAGTCTTTTATTATACGTGGTCAAATAAATTAAAAATCGTTTAAAAAATTAAATATTAAATTAATTGTTCCTAACCTATTATTGATAAGCTATAATCATTAAAAATGCATATTACAATGATAATTGGAATTATAATTTTCCAACTTATGATTGACGTAGGTATAGATACCTGACACAGTAACGTATGTACGTATATACTGCATATACATACAACTCACATAAGTGATAACTTTCTGGCAACTACTGCGGATACACAAAATAATATACAAATTGCATAATCCTTAATTAATTTATAGTCTATACGCGTTATTCTTTCCCATGCATTTTTAATTACACCTCCAAGCACCCCCCCCTCCAAGAAAAAAAAGTTTATTTTGCTTTTCACGAGCAATTCTCTTCCATGAATTGATCTCAGAAATTGCGTCGTCTGGGATCACTATTACAAATTACTTTATTTAAACGTTTTTCAATTAGGAGATTTCCGTACAAGGTTTTTAAATAAAAGTTTAAACATCTTATATCACCATTGTGTATGTCTGTTTTGAGTGTTTTTACCATGCTGTCGATACTTTATTTCATGGTTAGGTATATTAGTACAAAAAGAACTGTATCCATTTCCCTCCACTTCCATTTTCTTCTAAAAAAAAAAATGTCTATTTCATTCTCATTCACTGATCGATTGTCTATTTTCCTATAAAATTTTTGGAAACCCTGATATATTATTAATCTAATGAAAAAGAAGAAATAAAGACGAAAAATAAATAAAAACACTAATTAACAACCTATTATTTATTATTGTTTATTTTATTTTTTTCCATATAATTCATCATAAATCTAATATACTTAATTGAAAATTTTATATTGATAAATAATAAATAATATACCTACTCGATTTCTAAAATAATATTAAAATACATTTTACTTAAATTTTTTGTAAAAGTTCTATGTAAAAAACTAACAAGTTTTATTACCTATTATTTTATTTTTATACAAAATAAATAAATACATTTTTGGAGGAAAATTACATTTTATTTGTGGAGGAAAATGGAATGTGATTTTAAAAGAAAAATGGTCCCGCCCGTGCATAGTAGGTATATTGTTGATTTGACAAGCAATTTTCCTTATATTTTATTATTCATAATTTCTAGGGAAATCTATGTTTTTTCCTAACGACCATATATGTCTGTCCTCGCAAATCGTTGCTGTTTTTTTTTACTAAATTTAAACTAATTTTGTTGGTTTTGTGTTTCTATACTTAAGTATACCTATACTCATAGTGGGTTAAATAAATTGTTTTAAAATTTTTCATGGAATTTATAATTTATTATTTAAAATACGTTAAGAAATCGAGAATTGAGTACACTCGCAGAGTAGCTGCGGCTTTCCAAACTTGTTTCTTATAACGCCCTTAAAATAATTGCCTATGCCTATATTATAACTCCTTGAAACTTTAGCGCGTGCGACTCATCCTCTTAAATTACTTTTCTTTCTATTTGATCGGAAACATAATATTGTTTTGGAATTGTTTTTATTGAGAATATTTATAGGCAAAATTGTAAATTAAGAATAATTTAATTTTCAGAAAAATCGTCTTCAATAATCTTAGTTTTAAACTATCTGTGATTTAAATCATGTTTAACAAGCAAAATATACAAATATACGACTATGTTTATGAAAAAATACATATTTTACTTGATTTTTAAATAGATATTTATTTATTATAAATTTTTGTTTGTTTTTAACTTTTGTTTTTATTTTAATTTGTTATAATTTTTTTTTTATTTTACCAGTTTGGCTTGTATTCAGCGTGTTTCGGTGGGGTGATGTACATCATATTTGGATCAGTCCGACAAATTACAATCGGCCCTGCATCCGTCATCGCATTACTCACTTTCAACTACATTAATCCGGACTTACCGTCTACGGCCGTCATTCTGTGTTTTATATCCGGATTAGTCGAGCTTGTTTGTGGACTTTTCCGCTTAGGTACATATGAATTTTTTAACTTTCCAATATTATTAAATTAATGTTTTTACTATATAACGGGCCCTGAAATAAATTGGATCCAATACATAAACATTAAACACCCTAAAAAGAGATGGGAATTCAAATTGGGGAAAAAAATCGATAGGAATAATGTGGTACTGCATTCAGTAATTTTTCAAAATGATTTTATTCTATAATATGTACCTATATAATAAAATAAAATTATAAAATTGTTTATATTTCTATTTTTTATTTTTTATTTATTTTTTTTTTGGTTAATTGTTAGAGTTTTATAACTAATATTCGTATACAACATCAAATATTAACAATTATGAGGTATGATATACATTCGACGAATCCGAGATAAATAATTTATTTTATGATTAAAATGAAAAATCTTCCACCGGTGTTTTCCCCACTCAGTTTCCGACCTTGGTGGAGCTTGTCCTAATAATTATTTATATATAGGAGTATGTAGTACACTTTTCATGCTAAATACAAACAAACTTTTGAGATAATTTTGAAAAAATAAAGCGTCAAAGTCCTCTTTAACCTTGCTACGATTTCTGCCCATAATGATATTTTCAAATAATTTGTTTAATTTTCAAATAATTTTAAACTAACATATTAGAAAGAGAAAATTAACTGTAGGTATTATTGCTATCGTGTTTGCAAGGGCCTTAACCAGAACTCTAACCCTTGATTTTTATTCTTCAGAAATCGAAACCAGACTTTGGACCTTTTAAAAAATATATAAAAAAAATCAATAAAATACCTGTCCTTGCTTATAAAATATCCAATCTTAAATACAAAATGTTCCTTTTAGAAATTGTCTAAAAGAAATACAGTTACCTACTGAATTATTGTTGATAGAAACCTTTTCTTAAATAAAAACGTTGATAATATACGTGTGTTTTTCTTCGTCGCAGGATTTGTTGTGGAATTTGTATCGATACCAGTGACGGGTGGATTTACATCTGCTGCTGCTATTATAATGTCCTCTTCACAACTGAAAGGATTGTTTGGAATTCATTACGAAGCCAAAAATTGTATAGAAATGTGGATAAAATTCGTCAAGAACATTAAAAATATTCGAATGGCCGACACTGCTATGGGAATTATATGTATACTCATATTAATAGGTCTAAGAGTGAGTATTATTAAAATCCGGTGAAAACGCATAAACGTACCTATATAGTCGTCCAACATTTGTTTTAATAAAATTGTCAATTTTTGTAAATATCTTATAATATCGTTTTCTAGAAACTGTTGCAAGATTCCCATACAAATGATTGATAATAATAATAATAATAATAATAATAATAATAATAATAATAATAATAATAATATACAACTATATTTTTTCATTATGATGCTCGGTTGTGCTAAAAATAGGAAAATAGTGTTAAAAACACACTTATAGTTACCTAAGAATTTAATTTGTAAGAAATGAAGTGGCCATTAAATAATTTTAAAAACATGATATACCCCAAAGTTATTTTGTTTTTATTATCGATTTAGCTCTCTATAGGTACTATTTTAATATGCATTTAATTGCTTTAGTGAATTTATCATGTTTCATTATAGTAGCCATACATCGGGGCCTAAAATAGTGTTTTTATTTTATTGCCCCAAATTAAGAAAGTATTAAATGTTGCGGTTTTTTGTCTTCTTATCACAATGTACTTAGTTTTATCTTCATTGATATGTAGTCCTGTTTTCGCTTTGATGTTTTCTAGCTGACTGAACAATGATTTTAATACATTTCCGGACTTTGCCATGAGTATTTGCCATGTATTCTCAGTATACGCCAACAATCCTATGGCAGATCCATGTAGGTTTATTCTCCTTTACTAATTAATCTTAATGAAATGTATGTGAAAAGTTAAACTCCATCATAGTATAATCAAGTTCCCTCTGTTGACGCTATCGCAATGAAATCAATAAAAAAAAGGCTCGTCCTTCTTTTTCGAACACTCGTGTTTTTTTTTTAAACATCTGCTTGACAACTGAACTCTGATCTATTGTTGATCATTCCAGTTTAAAACTACCTTGATATTCACTAATCGTCTCTTCAATTGTATCTTTTATCGGTGATAGAATGCCGTTTGAAAATGCTTTATAATTATAATTATTGCAGTTCTGCCTATCCCATTTTCTTGTGTATTAGGCACACCACAGCCGTTTTCCAAACTTCCTTTATATTTTTCGTTTCCTATATCTTTTTGATTCATTTCCATGTTCGTTGTGTTCTTCTCTTCTCTTCTCGTCCTTTCTTTTACAATCCCACTTAAACCTCGTCCTCTACATATTATGTTTTGTAATTTTTCATTTTTGCACTTGAAATTTAATTACCTATATAATGGATTCTGGGTACGCCTGTTAATTTTAAGCTTCTTGGTTAATATATAATATATATATATATATTTTTTTTACGAAACACTCCAATCTTTAGTTACCATCTAGTATGATAAGAATAAAATGGTTTTAATCGAAACATTAACGTAGTATTATTGTAATACAATTTCAGAGTTTAAAATCCATAAAAGTCAATGCCAAAGGGAATAGAGCTAAACTGTATTCGGCTATATTATTTCTACTAACCACCGGAAGCAACGTTCTCGTCGTGGTCGTATCCTCGATTATAGCATATTTTTCAATTAAACATGATGAATCGCCATTAGAATTAACAGGTAATTGCAAAATAATCGTTTTACAGATGAATTTATTATATTGCCTATATATTACATTTAAACGTCATTTTCTTATTTAATATAGGTAAGATCGCCAGCGGCATACCTAAATTTCGATTTCCGTTTTCGGACTACGAAAACGAAGACGAGAAGTATACATTTTTCGAAGGCATGTCTAGGTTATGGCCCGGCATGATCATCGTACCGTTGGTGTCAATTTTGAGCACAGTGTCCGTCGCAAAAGCATTCAGTAAGTCCTTTCGAACTTTTAACAATAGCATAATTTAAGTTGATACCTAAGTATAAACTACTAAATCACGTATTTAGCATAAAAATGTTCCGTAGGTATCGTGTTTTTGAAATTGTTCAGAAAAACGTTCGTAAAATTTTTTTTAAAGTTTTTTAAAAAGTTTTCATCCTATTTGAAACAAAAATATGTATACCAATTTCTTTTTTTTTTATTATTATTATTTTTTTTGTTTAAACAGTACCGATAATTATTTATGTATTATCAGTTTTAATAGACATCATAATTTATTTATTTATAATATAAAAAAAAAAGATTAAAATAAATATAAATATAAATTATAAAAATAATATAATATAACAAAAGAATATATATTCTTGTTGTTAATATAATAATGCTAACATCTCATATGTACTGAGAATATTAAAAAAAAGATTCAAAGTAACAACTTATTTTTTTAAAAAAATTTTTATAAGAATATTACAATTTTTAATACATACATTTTTTAATTTTAAACATTTTTTAAAACAGATTGTTATGATGAAAAAGTTCCAAAGAGTAAACCTATTCATACTAACAAAAGTATAATAACTAAGCCGTTTCGTTGATAACGCATTAACTAAATCTAACCTTTCATATTCTATACATATTACTTATAATAATAGAAACAATAAGAGAACATTTTCAGCAAAATATTTTTTAAAAAAAAAAAGATAATTTAAGAGTAAACTTAAAAAAATATAAAATGTTTACTTTTTTTAAATCATCACGTAATTTTTTTTATAATTTTCATATTCCAAAAAAACGTCCATACGGTTAGCTCTAAAATCCCGTTCTCAATAAGTGTTATGATAGACGCTTTATTCCTAAAATGACTATTGTATGCCTTTTCGTTAATCATTGGTGTAACGAGCTTCATTTCACAATTTCATACCAAACTAGTTTTTGATTGGTATTTTTTTAGATTCTGAGCGTAGCGAGGAAGCTTATGGTTTTACAATGATATTTATTATTTTTTTTTTTTTCTGTAAACACTTTTTCTACCAGAAGGAGTGCTCCGATCTTTACACTCATACCCGGTTTCCGGTAGCAAATTGCATCTAGTTGGTACTTTTAAGAGGTCATTTTTCGATTTT
>JAIPRL010001419.1:0-34739 GCA_025469235.1 Pemphigus obesinymphae | reverse complement strand
TCACAAAATAACAATGACAATGATTAATGACAGTGACAAATATTAACGTGGAAAATACAAACTTGTATTTTCTTCTTTGTATATTATAGGTAATAAGTAAATGTAATTCCGTAATAATTAAAAAAACCAAGTAGAATGAAATAAAAATATAAGATAGACCATTATAATAATAATTATTATTATACATTTTTTTATTATATATTTTTTTAGGATGAAAAGATTGTTTTTAAAGTAAGTGTGTGAACACGATTTTTCGGCGAAATGGGATTCGGCAAAATGGGTTTCGGCGAAGTGGGCCTAAACCCAATAAATAGGTTCATAAAAATGTTTAATTAGTAGGTACCTACACTTTTCTTCAAAATTCTAACAAATGGAAATTTCTCATTACCTAAATATTGTTTATTGTTAAGAAATCTAATACATTCCTCAATTTTTATTATGGAAGATTATTATATAAATTATAATATATAGGTAGTTGTTCTTGTTTTATTTATATTTTCAAAAAATGAATAATTTTTATAATATAAGAATTACTAGAAAAGGCAAAAACAACTTTATTTTTATTCAACCATTTTGACAATATACCTACACAATATGAAATCAAAATGTATCTATTATTTCAAAATTAACTTAACTGAATTTTAATTAAAAGTAACTCGTTAACTAAAAGTTGATACAGCCAAAAATAAGTTAAGTTAACAAAAATCAAATAATATAAAAAGTCAAGTTAAAAGTTGAAATTAACTTAACTTTTAACTTAACTATTAACTTATTAGCTCATTTATGCCCAGCATTGGAAAAATATACATACAAATCGATTGTACCTATATACCCATCATGGTGTTTTCGACAAAAAATTTGATGTCCTCCGACCACTTGAATAAAAAAAATTTTAATTAATTTTGAATAGGTATGTATACGTTATAAGAGGAAATTTTTGCACGATAAATTATTAAACCTTTGCACGGTTTAGACGAATAGACCGACCAAGCACTAATCTCGTTTTTCGCTCGGTGATTTTATTGAACCATAGATCTGAACGGTTCAGTTATATAGACCGATCAGCAATCGACAAATTTTTTTGCGTGGTTCTTTTTATTAAACCTGCGAACGTTCCACGCACGGTTTCGATAAATGAACCGACCAAACACCAACTAAATGCTACTCGAGAAATGTCCAACAGTTCACTTAACTAAATATTATTGGTAGAATTAATATTATGCAATAATCAAATTTTAACAAACGAATATTTGTTGAAATAACACTATTTTTATTATTTCAATGTATATATTGTTAAATTAATAAAAAATGTGTTTACAATAACAAATTAATTTTGTACATTTCACAAAATGTATAAGTTAAAATTTAATAAAAATAATTTGTAAAATTAATACAGATTTTATTATTATAATTAAATATGTTATTAAATTGAAAAAATATTCTGTTTAAATTGACTATTTTTATTAACAAATGGGCGTTTGTTCTACGAAGAAGAAAGAAAGAAATGAACACAAAATATTTATAATTGAATTAACAAAATATTTGTTGATTCAAATAAATTTGTTTTTAATTGGATAATTTTACCCAAGACATTCATAAAAGATATTGTTAAATTAATAATACGTTTTGTTATTTTACTGTTAAATTAACAAGTATTTTATTTCTAAATCAACAAACATTTTATTGGACGTATATTAACAACTATATTATTAAATTAATATATATTTTTATTGAAATCACAGATATATTTGGTTCAGTGTTTACTTGCTTAGAACGGAAGTTTTTCAAATCCATTTTTCGTTTCAATGTTAAGAATTCCCTCTCGAACATTTTCAAATTTTCACGACAGAAACCTTTCGTGATCTGTGCCAACGCTTCGTCGGTGTACTCGTGTCGTAAATTATATTATATAAATTGATAAAAAAAAACATGACTTACTTAACTTAATTATTGTATCAAGAAAAAAAAAAATATATATATATAGTAAATCTTTATTGGAATATTTCAGAACTCATCGGGCACCGTGAAGTGGATGGTCAGACCCAGTAGCGGACTGCTGTTTCCTGCCGTGGACTTTATGCGACAAAGGATCATAGCCGAATTATCATCATTAGACCACATGAACAAACCTAATATTATCGTCGTGGACTGCACTCATTTTGATAAGACTGACTTCACCGCCGCCCAAGTAATATGCCTTAATATGCCAATTTAATTCCTTATTATTTAAGGAACGGATTTATATGTAAATGCATATATTTATTAAAATAATCTATTTAAAATGTGATAAGAAATGTGCATGATTTATTTCATTCTTATTAAAATAACACTAATTCTATTTTGCATACTTTGCATATTTTTAACTTTTTAAACATTTTTTGCATATTTAATGCATATTTTGAGGGTTTTTTATGTATATAAATCCGTTTCCTACTTATTATACTTCAATTTGTGTTGTACATACTTATTATTTAACCAATGTTTCGTGATATTTATAGGGAATTAAATCTTTAATCGACGAATTGAAGGCTGAATCGTGTCAATTGGAACTAATAAACGCTAAGAAATGTGTAGCAATCATACTGGAGGCCATTATAGACACGAAAATTACGTCCGTACCGGTTTCAGTACAAAATTCCATAAAGAAACTCAGTTTAAGTATGTATCAATTCACACCAAGGGTGGGCATTGTTTAGTTAATAAGTTAGAATTAAGATGACGCTAAACATTGGCTGTTTAAGAGATTAAATGCGTGGAAAATTTAAAAAAAAAGTGCAATAGTATATATTTAAAGTTGCAAAGAGTGATATAGTGTATAATACAACATAGGCTATAAATGAGAATGCTAGACATTAACGAATCAATAAATTAACAGTTAAGTTAAAAAATAAGTTAATTTTAACTTTTAACTTAACTTTTTATATTTAATTATTGTTAACCTAATTTATTAACTTAACTTATTTTTGGTTATATTAACTTTTAAATAACAAGTTATTTTTAATTAAAATACAGTTAAGTTAATTTTGAAATAATTGATACATTTTGATTTCATATTGTGTCTATTGTGAAAATGGTCGAATAAAAATAAAGTTGTTTTTGTCGTTTTTAATAATTAATATATTATAAGAATTATTTATTTCCTGAAAATATAAATAAAACTAGAATACCTATGTATTAAATAATAATCTCCACGTAATATAAATAGAGGAAAATATTAGATTTCCCAACATTAAACAATATTTAAGTAGATACTAATTTCCAATGAGCGTTTTCCATTTATTAGAATTTTGAAGAAAAAAAGTAGGTACCTACCAATCTAACATTTTTATGAACCTATTTTTTGTTAATTTTAATACGAATTATTAAAAATACATTGTAGTATTTTCAATAATATTATGTTAATGATTTTTAAAAATGTTAAAATGTTTAAAGTAAAAAATAACAGTATCTCCAAAAAAATAATAGATACATAATTATATCTCAAATATTATATTGACTCGGGCAAAAAAAAATTAACTTAACTTAATCGTTGACAAAAAATATAACTATTAACTTTACACTTAATCTGTTTGTTTCTATTAACTTAACTTAACTGAGTTAAAAAAAATCATTAACTTGCCCAGCATTGATAAATGATATGTAATAGGATAGAATGTAAATTCAAAAGTATTAATGTTCCCTTTGATTTAAGATAATTTATAATTGTTGATAGAAATTACGTTGAATGACAATATTGAAAGACTACCAAAAATAATGTTAAGGATATACTAACATACATTGAAGATAAAATAAAAAGATATAAAGAGAAAACATTTGTTCAGAGATAGTTTGAAATTTTGAGATATAAGATATAAGACCAAATCCAAGTTAAGAAAAAAAAGAAAAAGTTTTTTTTTTATAGATTGAACCACCAAGAATGGGTTAGCATAGTGGGAATAGTTTTCACTCTCCAACTGAAGAAAACATCGGGTGAAATTTCTCCCATAAACCATAAAATATACATTCGAAATTTTTAAGATGGTGCAATCGTAACCATTTGATTTGATGTAAATACAATTGATCAAATTATGCGATTACAATATTTGTGAATTTTTATAATTATCTAGTCAATTTTTGTTCGTACTTAAAATCAAGTATTAATTTAAGTACTTATTAAATATTTAAACTTAGGATCGACATTCTCACAAAAATTTTAAATATAATACATTTATTTTTACTAATATATTGTTCGTATACAATAATTGTTTTATATAAATTTATATACCCAGTTAAAAATAAAAAATATCACGATGTAAAATGAATTATTTTTAATTCAGGCAAAATGTCGTTAATGAAGAATCTGATTACTAGTACCTAATTAAAAGTTAGATTAAAATATTTAACGTTTTATCCATTATTATTTTCCAACAAATCATATTGTAGAATGTAGATTATAATTTATATTTTTATTCTTATTATTATATTTTTTGTCTAAAATAACTACTCTAGTATTGTTATCATACATGGAAAATAAATTTATTTTGGAATTATCTAATACCTATATTAAATAAATGTTTATAAATAAAATTCAAGTATTAACTTAAATGTGAAGTTCATTAAACCAAATTAAAACTTAATGTTATGTATAGTTTATTTTATCACTAATTGTATCCATTCTTGCAAAACGCACTATATAATATAAAGACGTATCCGCGGGCTTTGTTTAAAAAAACCCTATCTGATTTTAAAAAAAATTATATTTGAGATCATTTTTAAGGTTTTAAGACTTTTCACTACTAATCCTATTATTTTAGATAATGCTCCACACGTACAATCAGAATCAATTACCTATATTAGTTAGAATTTAAAATCACTTATTAGTTATTTATAGTATAAAAACAAAAACAATTTTTTATTATGAAAAAGTTCAATATATAGAACGTTATCCACACTAACAAAAGTATAATTTACATAACTACTTTAGAATATTTTCGTTGATAACGCTGGATATATGGATATTTTTCATATATAAACACTAATAACATTCTCGGTATTATCAGGTTCCAAATAATGTAAATAAAATTAATCGGTTTTTATTGATTATTTTATTAATTTATTAATCATTTAATAAAATTTAAGAAAAAATTGAATTGTTGTTCAATTGAACCTTTAACTTTTGTGTAATTAATTCAAAAATAAAAAATAAAATGGGAATTTTAAGGGAGGGGGATGCTATTTATAACCTTCTCATATACTAATCCGGTGATATTGAATAAAACGTTAAATCTTACATAGGCACAATATGTGTATATACTATGTCAGAAATATTTATAAAATTATCAATATCGTGTAGGCACTTAAAAAACCAAATACGAGTATACCGCACGTATTTATACAATAATTATGATTTACTTATCACCGTTTTAAATTTTCACATTTTCGGTGTAAATTTACTTTAGTAAATTATATACCTACTATATATATATATATATATATATGACCACCTGTTTATCTCAGTTTTAGTTTATACGTATATTTATGAAAATTATAATCCGTTCTAATTAACGTGTTTCGTTCGCTGCATTCGGTTCATTCCGTTTTATTCGACCACTGGACGTTAAATTAAACGAATCCGATTCTTGAATTTCAAAAAGCCATTATGTGTAGCTATTTTTGTCTAATTTATTTGTTTAACATTGTCGACTAATTATGGAGATTTGAACGACCTTGTTCCATGAATATTTCGAAAACATCATATTCATAGGCTATTTAAACATCATTTAATTTATACTGAAATATAATACATATCTACAGTTAAGTATTCTCAGGCTATAAAAAAAAAATGGTTTCTAATTATAAATTCACACTCGAAAATCGGCTTCTGTTTTATATATTATTTAAAAAACATTTTGAAATTATAATAATATAAAGTAGATAATATTATATAGATTCAAAAGTGGACAAATTTTAAGTTAGCCTAAATAAGATAGATAAGTAAATGTCTCCAGTTAAAAATTAAAAGTCAAAGTTAAGTTATTAGTTGAGTTAAAAGTTAACATCTAAAAAATATATTGACTGAACTCGTTTAAAAAAAAGTTAATTTTTTTTTTTAATTTAACATTTAGGACTCGAGACTTTTTTTAATTACTCAACAATAAACTGTTCCACTACCACTTATTTGCTTACCAATTTTTCCAAATATTAAACTAAAATAGCCCAAATAATATAGGTGTATTCTGTTTACTGCATGTATAGTGTATATATGATATATTTTTATATACTTACCTATCTATATTAACTATATAACAACACAACCATATTATATATATGTTATTATTTTGTAAAAACCATTTTTTTGAGGGATTTTTTACAGATGGTATAACATCAGTTATATTTGTGATATCGAAAAAAAATACGACGGTAGAACATAAATAGTTTTGTTTACAATATTGTGAAGAAAGTGGTTTCTTAATTACAACTACAGCCCGAGAACATGGTTTTTTTTTTTTTTTTTTTTTTGGTCAAATATCGTGATCAAAAAACAATAAAAATTTGTATTGATATAGATCTATTTTGAAATTACTTTTGAAATGTACTTGAATATTTTTAAACGATCAGATTTACATTTTTATTAAAATTGCCTATACAGAACTCCTTAAATATCTGTGAATACCAGTGACCGGTTCTCGATATTTTTTTTGGAAGCAGTTTTACAGAAAGTTCTGCAGTCATCAATGCATTAAAATTTGATCTCCGTATCCTAGGCCAAGTTTTCCCACCGTAGTACTGTATAGAACACATCAGGCCTGTCCAAATATTTTGAACTGAACACGGCCACTGACCATATGATGTGAGTGATATTAAATTTGAAAGAATCGAAAACAAATTAAAAATGAAACCACAAACCAACAAAATCGATAGTTATACAGAATAATCATAATTAATCAACAATGTCGATATTATTATCGTAAATTAACGGAAGGAATTGTAAAATAAACAAAAATCAGGCCATTGTTACATTGATGAATTATTATAAAAATACGTGAATATTGCAGTGAACACGACTGTTAAACATTTATATAAATATTAAAATACAGACCAACAATAATTTTGGGTAAATAGGAAGAATGCGGGAGATCGAGTTTTGTGGAAATTTAGGACTAGTGAATTTATGGACTAAATTTTTGGGTGGTCGACCCCAAATAGTTGCGCGAGAGGGCGAAGGAGAAGATAATATAATAATTTAATAATAATAATAATAAGAAAAAGGAATAACCGGTCTGATAATAACATATCAGTATAAAATATATTATAATATATATTGTGTATAATAATGTACATTATCAATATTTCAAAAATCGTTATATTTTATTTAAAAAATATATTATTATATTAATATAATTCGTAGGTATATTTTAAGAATTATTTTTTTTTAAATATCTTCATTGTTGATAATATTTTTGGGAACGTTTAAATTAGAACAAAAAAAAAAAAATTGGCGGGGGAGACAAATACAATTTAAATTGATAAAAATTGTTTATTTGCAATTGTAAAATATTACAGCTCAACCCGGTCATAATGGAATGGAATCGATGACATTAAGTGAGATGAAAATACAAAATATCTGTGAACGGAGGACGTGATTCTTTTACACTAAAATACATGTGTATTTATAAAATTTAGTTTATGTAATTTTACTTTTGTATACATTATTTATAAATGTGATATTCTGATATGTTATTTATACTTATACGGATATAAATTTATTTATTAATTTATTACTTTTTTTTTTCTTTTTTTTTTTTACTACCTATGTTTTGGTTTTTGTTTGTTTTTAACTATACATAGATGTTGTGTTATTACTATATATTTCTTCAATAAAAAATATATTTGTCGTCAAATTATCAATTTCAAATAAAAATCTCATAGAATTATATTACATTGTGGTTATTTTTAAAATTATTGTACCTTTGTAATAGTGTATATAAATTAACTTAAAAAAATATAATAAATAAAGTAAATAATATAAAAACAAAGTATTCTGTGTCCAGAATAACGGATAGAAAACTAAAGTTCCTTTTACAAAGGTATCTATAAACAATATTTTGAAAATATAATCTTAGAAAACTCCATATACTCCATATAGAATTTTGTAAAATAAAGGTATAAAATACTATAAAATATAGGAATTAAAAAATGTTGGACAATATTAATGTTGAATATGTTATTTTTGAAAATTAATAATTGGAACAATAACATTTTTAAACACCAAATATTTTTAATATAACGTTCAAAAAAAAAATTTTTATCTCAATAATTGTCTTCTAACTTGTATATATATAATTTCTGTATGAATTTAATATTTATTTTTGATTAATTTAAATTTTATATTAAAAAATTATTTTGTGTTCGATGAATTTCTACTCATAACTTTTGTTTTTAAAAATATATTGATTTCCAAAAATTATGAGAGACTTGTCGAGTATTATGCACTCGTCTTCTAAGCCAGATATATTCTACATAAAATAAAATTAATGTCTGTTTGATGTATGTAGAAATTTGTGCGGGTCAACCAATAAACACCAAATATTGCATAGATTTTGGTCATTAATTCGGAAATATTGTAATTATTTTTTTTTTTTTTTTTTTTTTTTTTTTTTTTTTAATCCATCCCATGAACGATGGAAATAAATGTATAATAATTAGTAAAAAAAATATGAAAAAATAAACGAAAATATCAAAAGCAATTGGAAAAGCCAAGGCTGGGCATTAACGAGTTAAAAGTTAAAATTAAGTTTAATACTACATTGGTGTGAACCAAACAGTAGGTATCTTGGCAGTTAGGAGTTATTTTCTGATTTCTTATTTATGCATGGGTTTTAAAATTACGTGTTGTATTTTTATTTTTACATGTACCTATACATTTTTTCAGACAGAAGAAGTCCCTAGTAGTTTTTTTGAGTGTAAAAAATAACCATCCTTTTTTACCTTGTTACGATAGATAGGTATATCAAACATTTTTCCTAATTAGGAAATTTTAACTTTTAACTAAGTTAAGTTACTTTTTTCTTCAAAATTAACTTTTAACTTTAAAAGTTAATAAAAATATACCAGTAACTTTTAACTTAACTTAGCTTATATTATTTTCGATTAACTTAACTTAACGAGTTAAAAAATATCGTTAACTTGCCCAGCCTTGGGAAAAGCAAACTTTTTAAAATTATAATATTTTATATTAATTATAATTATATTGAGTAAAAATAGTAAGTTTGGCAAAATATCCTTTATATTATATACGTATAACCATAATAATCAATAAAATAAGTTGTTTCCGATATAAGTGCACACGTTTTTATAAATTTTATATTTTAATATTTGCATATATATATATTCGTTTTACGACGGTGTTTATTTTTATTTTTATATTTTTCTATGAGTAATTTTTTGGGTAGAAGAAGTCGATTAGGAGTTTTGGGTAGAGAGGTTTTTTAATGGTCAATTCATTCTAGTTGGTACTTTTTAGGATTATTTTTATTTTTCCAGTAGTTTCGTTGAGTCTAAAACAAAACTACAACTTTTACAACGAGAATATTTTATAAATGTATGGGAAATAACGAAGTAACGAATAAAATTGTCGTGGTACATTTTAATTTCTGAATAAAGTCATAAAGCTATTGACTATTTACATTGCAGGGCACTCATCGTAACGCTCAGACGAACGTTATACATTTGGTTTGTAAGAGGACGCCGTATGCATTTTAATAGCATTAAAACACGTTCTCGCCTTTCAAGTCCTATCCTACTTACCACAAATTCAAAATTTAAACCGAATATGATAAATGAGAATATTTATTATGAATGTATATAGAGTTTTGTTTTTAGTTCATTTTTTAACTTGAAAATTTGGAAATTCGACGTTTTTCAATGGCACATTTTAGATGTTTAAATGTAAGTACTTATCGGACAAAAACTCTATTTTATATTTTTAATTTTAATTGTTAAATTTTCATTATTCAAAAAACTTCTTGAAAATTACTTGCACTGAATACCTTAAAAATGGTTGACATACAATGGCGGATTGGCCCATCGGGATACCGAGAAATTTCCCGGTGGGCAGGTGGTCATGATGGCCAAAACCGTAAGTCTATACCTAAATATAGCTATCTATTATAGACGAGTATTTTTTGCTTATCAATGATCTACTTGAAAAACGAATTACTTAATTTTACCTGATAAGTTATGCTTATTATATATCACAAGATAAGTTAAATAAACGTATACTCTATATTATATATATTATTAAATTTATCAACAAAATCTATTTATTGCTTTTAATAATAACAACTCGTTTCTAATATGTATCCATACCTACTAGTGCTGAGCGCCGAATCCGGATTACATGATTATCGTTATCACTGATTCCAGATATCACCGGAAAATATTTTACAACTTTTATGAAATACGCGCAAAACGACAAAACCAAACAAATGATAAAAACAACCACGATCGAAATACACGTTGACCATTTTAATTGCATTAAACTTTCATATAACTCGACTATTATATTGACGGGTTGGATCTGAAATCCTGATTAAATTTACAATCCGGATTGACGGATTTAATCCATAATCCGAATGAAACGGATTGAATCCAGAATCCGGATTACGGATTGGTCAAAGGAATGCTCAGCACTAATATATACCTGTGTTACCAAGTTACGTCTTATGAATATGGTTATAATCACACTAGTGTCAGACTGGAACTCCAGCTTTAGGCCTCGAGAATTTTGCTCATATTTATAAAATAACAATACAAATATATATATATAGATACCAAGACCAAGACCAAGACTCACTTCTACTGAGTCAACAAGACCAAGACCAAGACCAAGATTGCCATGGTCTTGGTCTTGGTCCTGCTTTGTGCATCACTATACTGACTAGATTTTTTTTTTTAAATTTTACTATACTCACAATATTTTCTGGTTTAGGGGGCGTTCAATTATTACGTCAGCGCCTATATGGGGAGGACGGTGGTCTGTCGTGTGCCTACATTTGCTGATAATGCCAATGGGGGGGGGGGGTTAGAACCATGCTGACGTCAACAGTAATAAAAAAAAAAAAAATAAAAATATGTACTTATTTTTATCAAAAATATATAAAATTAAATTCAAAATATGTAACAAAATTTTCATTTATTTTTAATTAATTCATATAAAATTCGGAAATTTAAAATTTTTTATTAATAAAAGGGGTTCGTCGGAAATATGCTAACGTAATAAAATAGGGGGGGGGGATCGGACATTTGCTGACAATTGCTGACAAGGGAGAGGAGGGGGTCTTAAAAGTCCAAAAATGTGCTGACGTAATACTTGCAGCGAACGTCCCCTTACCACAAAGATCTAAATACGAATGCGGTGTTTTGTTCGGTTAAACAGATTTCTATGGGTTACAAAAAAAAAAATATTTCTATTTACATCCGTATAGATAATAATATATGAGGTGTATCGAAACAAAACTGCAACTTAACCCACAAAATTATGGTTTTCGGATAAATTCAACTGTTGTTAATTTAATTAATGATTTTCTTTTTAAATTTTGGTTTGTTTTTTTTTTTTTTTTCATTAAAAACTAATTCGACTAATTTATTCGAGTTACTCAATTATATTGGGTGTTATATAAACAGTTATTGGTGAGGCGCATGTTATTTATTTCTAGTGTCGGACCATATTGATTTTAAACGATGTTCCAGTCGAATAAAACGAAATTGAAATTTTTATGAGTTCGGCTGTTTTGTCTCGTATTATGTTAGTATATATTGTTTAAAATTTCAAAGTGACACGATAAATCGAACAAATAAAAAAAAAGAAGATAGACAGGTGTTGTTGGCGCGTACCTACTCGTTCAATATGCTACTGCAGTGTGCTATCTAAAATGACAATTATTTTATCTACGCGATAATATTTCGTGTTGATTTATTAAACGTGCACCGTCGTTTGCGCGTATATATCGAAAAATAATAGTTATCGGAGTTATGGTTCGAATTTCTGGGTCAATGAAATTCTTCAAACAATTGACTATATACACATATGCATTAATGTATTATGCACGTACCAAATGCGTTTTTTTTTTAAATGGCATATATGTCACCATTGATCTTAATCTAAATAGTTGAACCTTGTATACGCGCAAGAGTTCATTTAATAGAATAATAATTTATTGATAATAAATTATTTCGGTCTCAAATCTCAATAAAAAAAAAATGTCTCTGAAATGCTCAGATCACAAACCCATTAACTTACCTATAACATTATATTGTGTTTCGTGAAATATTTCAAATTGTATATTTCATGAAATTTTCCAACGTCAAATATTTCTTATACGGTCATAAAATATTTTGATAAGATATCCGTAATATATTTCCTAATATAGTACGTACTATATTATTTGAATATACCTATATATTAATAAAGAACGCGTGCCTTCTATATTAGGTAATTTTTTTCAATACATTTTTTAATCATTTTTAGGAAAAACGCCAATAATTTGCACAATAATATTTGAATTTTAAATACTATATAAGCGCCTACACGCACCTAAACTGATCAAAGCCAATATATTAAAATTCGTTTTTTTCTTTCGATTTCGTCCTTCAATATTGAGCGGTTTATTTATAGGCGCATTCCATTATTATTGGGTACATTACATACCAGCCTATTCAAAGGAAGCTCGTAAAAATCGAGAGGTGGCAATAGAAGAAAAGTCAGGATTTAAAAATGTAAGGATTTATATTTCATAGGATATATCAACAAACCAAACCATTTTTATGTTTATAAATAACAATGTCTATTAATTTATATATATATATAGGAAATACTAAATTCAATCAGAATCGAGGTTTTTTTTTTGAAACAATCAACTTAAGGACATTAGAGTTTATATTGTTAATAAAATAAAAGTTAACAATACCTACAGTATATAATTATTTCCAATATTTTCGATTCCCATTTTAAAATGTCCTTTTAACCTTATACCAAATCTTCAACAAATTTTTATTTATTTATTTATTTTTTTTTTGAATCGGCTATACTCCTCCCCCAGAACCGTCCACATAAGCAATACTTTTATCTCTTCGATTTACCTTTTTTGTTAAAAATGTTAATATAATTATTAAACTAATATACACCGTTTCTGTAATAAATAATTA
Source organism: Pemphigus obesinymphae (assembly GCA_025469235.1). Classification (NCBI taxonomy): domain Eukaryota; kingdom Metazoa; phylum Arthropoda; class Insecta; order Hemiptera; family Aphididae; genus Pemphigus; species Pemphigus obesinymphae. Next base: position 21,554 of record JAIPRL010001419.1, on the reverse strand, counting down.
TTATTTTATTATATTATTATTATTAATTAAATAATTATTTAATTTATTACTTTTAAATCGTATCTATAAAAAAAAATTTTTTCTATAATATTATTTCGTACCTATCTGTATTAACCGCGATGTTCGTATACCCAACTCAAGCCGTTAACTTATTACTACACTAAAAATAAAATACCGTTTAAAATATTACAAATGGTTATTTCATACCAGTTAACAAATCTACCGTTTGTTATATCAACATTAATTTATCATATTGATAATATTTTTATCACAACGATTTAAATATTATTAGATCGATAAGTAAAATTTTATCAATTTGACAATAAAGTTTCAACTTGATAATAACTATATTATATCCGCACAACTTATAAGATGTTATGATTTTTCTTAAAACAATAAACGACAAAGTGGTTTTTTTCGAATTTTTTATTTTGTATGACAAACCGATAATATCGTTTGTATACTTTTATATTCGATTTAATTTACCTGAACAAAAGTTATCAATTCATAAGAAAAACAATACAAATTTTAACAATTTTTTGTAATAATTACTCAAATGTGGATCACTCATTTGCAGTTAAAAAATGTATTAATAAATAATATTGTGTTATCATACGTACACAGATTGTAAATTGTTTTTTTATATAATATATACATATTATTGTTGAGATTAAGTCTATTTTTTTAGTCTATTATTGTATAGTTAACACTGCACATAACCAAATAAACATCAAACAAATTCGTGACATAACCAGAGGGTTTAGAGTCAAGGAAAATCACCTTCCACCTTTTAAATCATATTGTTATGGACATAAAAAAAAATATCTTTCTTGAAATTAACATTATATATTATATGTACACCCCCCCCCCATGTTTTTGACTAAGCTAAATAAATATATTTAAAATTAAAAAATTAATTAATTCAAAAAACACAGATAAATTGTCTCATTGGGTAGGCTACTGTTGGCGGATTTATAGAATTTGAAAGCAATGATAAATCATTTATTTTGATAAAAACGATTCTGAGCGGATTACGGTCGAAAATTTGAAAAATTCATAATGCCGCCATATCAGATTTGTCCTATTTATAGCAATTGTTTAATTTTTAGTGGCTACACCGAATTCATCTATAATAATGATTCGAATTCTGCGTACAGACCGAAAACCCATTTTTACTATGTGCTAACGGCTATCGCTTACGAACCGTATACATCAATTATTATCAAAAGTTTCTTATTGTCGATTATTTTAGTCATATAATATGCTTACTAGTTTTGTTATCTACCTAATTTACATAATTAAAATCGTAAAATGTATTTTTATAAAAATTAATTTATTTATTTTGTAAAACGTGTTTATTATACTTTAATAATAACTCAAGTTTTATTGAGATAAATTCTGATTGTTTCTGTAAATGAATTTTAGAACTAAATAATACATAATTAAAAATTAAAATTGACCAAAAAACGTTATTTTTTTTCAATTCGAAATAGATCTCATTTGGTCAATTTTGGAATTATAATAGAAACCGATACATCAAAACGACTTGAAAAAATTTGGCGGATCCGTATATGTTAATAAAAATAAAGGTTCTCGTTTAAAAAAAAAGTCGTGTTGCGCATGCGTAGAATACGTAAAAACATTTTATATCAGAAAAATTAATAACCCAGAAGTCTAGTTTCGTGTGCCACAAACCGAGTTGAAAAATATGCAAATGGTACAAAGTTAAGTAAAGTACTTCCCATTTCCGTGGACACACTGCAGATATATATATATATTATATTTTATAGGATACCATCTAAAGCCGAGTTCCTATCGATATCATACCAACGCCATAGATCAATAAATCATGATTTGATTACAAAAATGGAAAAATAAATCTAAGAATATCTGGCGGTGGACATTAAAATTATTTGATAGTTGTCAATATTCCGTATAAAGTATAAATATTGAACAGATTTAATTTGTGATCCTGACTAAAAATTCGTGATTTTTCTGAGTTGTGTCACTATTCTTGTGCATATAAGTGATATTATAAAAATAATTTTAATTTCATATTATATAATAGACTCGTACGTGTTCCACACACACAAAAAAAAAAAAAATCAAATTATGAAAATTAATTCAATATAATTTTCAACGCAGCCCCACACAGGAATACCTACAGAAAAAGATTTAATAAAAATTAAAATACCAAAAATATATAAACGTAAATTCAGTAATAGAAGAATTACTTATTTATAATGAAGTAAAATCTAATAGCTTTAATAGATACTATTTTAAATATACAAACAGATTTTAAAGAATAATTAAATTTACCAATAAATAATAAAAAACTAATGGACAACGATGATACATTACAATTTTCTAACACCTATTTTAATATATATATATGTTACTAGTCGGTAGTCATTCTTTAATCATTTATTTCTTATTATTTATAATATATTCTATGTACTCTGTTTATTAATTAAATTTTGTTTTTTTATTCCTTTTTTGTTATTTTATTATGTAAGTATTCATTTGTAACCTGATGATGATGATTTATGGTCGAAACTAGCTGTTATCTATAGTACATTTTCAAATACTTTAGGCACATTTTTTTTTTTTTTTTTTTTTTATATATTTATATTATTTTTTATAATATATATATATTAATTTTTATATTTATAATAAGCACAAAAATATATAAATATATAACACTATAAATATATATATATATATACGTTGTCGGTTTAGATAACATTGATTGTTTAATGTGCGTAGGTACTACCTAAACGACATTAGGTAATACCATTTACATGTGATTATAAATGTACAACAATGCTATTAAAAGAAAAAACAATATGATATTATTATCGGAATCAATTTGATAAATCTAATATTTACTCACGGAGTGTTTACTTGCCCCCGTTGAAATTTAAAATTAAATATCAATAATTAATAAGAATTTTTATTATGGTAATATGGAGAAAATAATGTACATGATAAACATTATCTATAGGATACGACCTAGACCTATAGTAATGGTTTTCGAACTGAATTAAACAAGTTACCGAACGCTATAAATCGCATTTAACTATTAAATCATTGGTGACGTCAGTGTTTGTAAAGTAGTTAAGTACCTATACAGCTGTTAACTAACCGGTGATGTAACGTAATGTGACATAACACTGAACCTTCAACATTGTCTATTCTTGAAGTTTTTCAGTGTATAATCGAGCTTTTCGACGTAAAAGATCCACAACAACAATATATAATATAACGTGTTATCTAATTTATCCGAAAAGTCCTTGCAAAGGTTAATTCCGAGATGAAAAAAAAATTAAATTTATTTTCGTATTTTATCAGTTAAGGGTTAACATAAAGTTTAAACTAATATATTACGCAGGGTCGTCGAATTCCTTTTGTGTCTATATATAGTATAACATGATAAAACTCTCTTTATTTTTTCTCAGTCATTTTTCACGTTAATGGACGATATTCTTTTTTTTTTCTTTTTTTTTTTTTTAATTTAATTTCAATAGTTGTTATTACCATATTAATAATACCATATCTATGAAATATATACCTATGACACTTTTTACCTATATTTTGAGCTACTATCCGTGTCGACATATGAATATACATTTTATATTGATATTTAAAAAAAAAAAAAAAAAAGACCCACTGACAAAAAGAAATATTAAAAATATATATCTATATATAGTCCATATATTTTATTAGAATTACTTCGAATTAAACAGTTTTATATAAAAAAAAAAATTTAATTAAATTAAAAAAAACAACGAAAAACGAAAAGAAAACCATCCGGTATGTATGCACATCGTTAAAAATATAATTATCTTATAAGACCTATAATGTAGGTATATATCTAATGATGATAAAAGTGTGGTTATAAATTCAGATAAAATATAATATTCTAATGTTATAAATAATAATAATATATTATTATTATTATTATTATTATTATATCAATGGTAAAATGTTTTTTTTTCTCGTTACAACATGGTGGTTTTGTACTTACATATATAATTTTGGTAATTAATAAGTACATTAATTGTCTATGACGTATATAATATATGGGCAGAGGATCGTGCACATAACATTATAATATAAAGTTATGATAATTAATAGTGATAGGATGTTGAGATAAAATAGTAAGTACATCAAATTGTTATTTTTCAATTAATAATTTCGCGTTATATATTTTAATAAACTAAAGTAAATTATTATCATATATAATAATAATGATAATGATAAACATCAATATATTTTATTTTATATTAAATGACTATTTTTTAACGCGTATTTTACTATTTTTTTTTTTTTTTTAGCTCTTAATTATCCATTTCGTATTTGAATATTTTTTAAGCGCATTTCCGATTTCTCAGAGTATTTTTAATTAGTGTATCGTTTTCGGGTAGTAAATTTGACTAAATAGGTATTTGTCTTTGTGTTTCCGCGCTCGGATAATAATCCATAATAGTGTTTATTATTTATAAACACCGCTGCGTAAAATAAATTTTTTATTTTATCAACGCTTTTTATATATAAACACTGAATGATTTATGTTTGCCGCCCGGTATTCATGTGTTCACACGTTTGGTTTCTCCGAGTACCTATTTCAATTTCATATTAAACTTTTTTTTTTTTTTTTTCTACAACACCGACTAAAGCGCAGAATAATATGAATAAATAAGTCCTTCGGGCCCCGTACACACCACTGGAAAGCAATGCACTGCAACACGCCCTATATTATATACTTACTTACTAGTTTTTTTTTTTTTTAATGACTTATAATACATAACGTAGTAAATTAGGATTTTGTATTTCCGATTTGGTGAGGAAAGTGTAGATTTTTTAACACGAAGACCAATAGCAGTTAATTAATGTATAGAGAATATATTATGATCTGTGCCGTGATGTAAATATAACTTCAATGCATATTATTTTAAAAATACATACCAGCTATACTACATAACTATTATTTTATATATTAAATAATAAAATTATAAATATTTCACTTTTAACGTATTACCCCATATAGACTGTTAATTCGTCCCGTTTGTTAATTTATTGTCATTATTAGTTATTAGTTATTACCTATATATAGATCATTATTATCTAGGTATTGAAAAATCAATGCATTGAGAGGACGTCGCACTGAAGATTTTCAACGGTAAAAACGTGTTTATACGCAAAACAAATAAAATGGTATTTAAAAATGATTTTACGAGTTAAAACACTTATTGTAAAATCGATACAAAACAACGTTTCGGAGATGTGAACCTCAAATACTAGGTTTAAAAAAAGTTATAGCGTCTTAAAAATGGAGAGAAAAAATTGTATTTTGCACCTTCGATAACCGTCTCAATATTCAGAAAATTTTGAACCCCCATCAGAGATTATCTCTGCTAATGTTGTCATCTACATAGTTATGTTATAAGAGTAATTTTATGCGTTTTGCGCAAACGTATTTTTAAACACAAATCCGTGAATTGTTATTGTGTCGCAGGACTGTTTTTCAATCGCTGTTAAATTATTAACATATTGAAATGTCTTTTGAACGGTAGATATTTATTTTTATTTCAAAAAATGCCTATACAGAACCCGTTAAAAATGGGGTGTCCTCTCGAGGAGGTCTGCGCACGCTGGAAGCGGTGGCGCGACGGCGGTGAAAAAACGCTGCGTGACCGATATTTCACACGCTGAGCTGGCAATACGCAGTGCCGGATCTAGAGAATTTGTCGGCCGGGGGGCAAAAATAATTGTAGCGCTCCTTTTTAAATTCGAATACGTAAGCAAAAAGGTCGTATTCGTCAATTTCTACCAAAATTCCGAAATTTCTATTAAAAATTAAAAATGATCAATGGGACTCCCACTTCCAAAAGCGGAATGAAAAGTTTAAATATTTTTACGTTTTGCGCCCCCGGTTCGCTCCCCCCCCCCTAGATCCGGCACTGGCGATACGTATATATAATAATAATAATAACGACATAAACATACGACCAGGGATGGGCGACTATCGGAGTAACTAGAGGGCCAAATTTTGAAACTTAAAATAATCGCGGGCCAGATATAAAGTTGTATATTTTTTTCATTATTGCGTAGAACAAGTTCATCGGTATACATACATATTATGTTCCATATTATATGTCTATGATACCCAATATATATGTTTTATTATTGAAAATTTCTCAATGATATAATTTACCCCTAGCTACTCTACTTATAAATGAATGATTTAAGTAAATTGTAGTGAAATCATGTGGATGGTAAAAACGCCGAAAGACAGACCGGATAAAAAGGGACCTCCCAGTTGCGCCCGTCTCCGATATACGTATAATACGCGTATATTGACTATATAGGTGTACTAGTATATTATACTATAACAATATTATGTACTATTATATAATAAATCAATTTAATTTAGACAATACAATTTATTATACTAAACATTAGTATGTTCGCCATTTAAATAGGGTGACCAGCTGACCCATCCGTTTTGACGATTGCGTCCTGTCGTCCCTTCCTGTGTTCGTTTACCGAAAATTTCGGTAAATATTGACAAACGATCTTGTTTTTTTTGTTTTTTTTTTTTTTTTTCTATGGCTTTTCTATGGCTTTTTAGTGATAGTATTTCGGGTTCGGATTTGACATTTCAAACGTGATCAATTTATTAGAAATGTGTTGTGTCTAATAACAAATCGATTACTATAGCCTATATATATATATAGGTATGTGTAGATAAACATGTTTGTATTTCGTTTTTTAATAAATGGATTAACCAAAGTTAAAATTTCATCAAAACATTCATCGTCCATTCTTAAAAAATTTTTGAAATAATTTCTTTCAAAATTGCGCAACTCTGTTAATAGCTTCTCGTGAGTATAATATTGTCTATTTTTCAGCCACTCTTTTGACCAAGTTCTTCTCGTTGTTTTTTTACCTTTTTTGGTTTTTTGTTTTTTTTTCTTCATCAAATGACAAGGCAAGAGCAATAATAGCAATAATCGCGTTATCTCCGCTAGACATTTTGACCGAAACTGAACAATATATTCGATATTATTGATCGTGTGAGTGCAAACAAAATTGAAACATTTATTGAAACATTTTCATTCGAAATTCGTGTAAAATATTATCCATATTATTATAGTCGTATTTCATAATATCATTAGGGGGTACCTGAACATATAGGTAATATTACGATTTTCTTAGTTCTGTAGACTTTGAAATTTATTACCTATACATACTATATAATATAGTACCTATACCCATACATAGTGTAGTAATTAATTTATGAAAAATGTTTACAAAAAATTATTACATAAAAATATCGACCACTATACGCTGCTGCAATTTCAGTGAGTGGACGATATTTTATTTTTAATTATATGCACAAAAAAAAACAAAAAATTACTACACACTATATTATAATATGATACGTACGTATGATATGTACCTACGCACGTGTGTATTAGGGGAAAAAACAACTGAAATCGGTACAACGTCCACTTATAACGTTGTTAACGATTATTTATAATGATATAAGATAATTAAATAAATGATTTTTGATCACCAATAAAATGAATACCTTTTTAAATTACTTGAAATATTTTAATGTGCTCTGAAATGTTTTCAAAGTAATTTAAATTACGTATTATATTAAGGTAATTAAAAGTCTTTTAAAGTGTTTCGAGTTTACGAATTATTTTTTGAAATATTTGGACGCAACGAAAAACTTTGAGCGATATCCGTTTGGTTACATAGCGATTTATTTGAAACTGAGAATCTTTACTGATTCGAACTGACATTATTTGATTATTATTATTATTATTATATCCGGAATAGATATTACACGGAATAATACACTTTGAACATATATAACTCGGTGATCACGGGTTGAAATGATATTTTGGAGGTTGTAAGATATTATATTAAATAGACCTTTTGGGAAATTTTCAAAATATCAACCCTTTAAGGGAATGCACGCACAGTATAAATATCAATTTCGTTTACGTATAAACATTTAGGTTTTCGATTTCTAGGATATCTTTACTTCCCGTAAAATTATACCATTGGAGGGGTAGGTTCAATAATTTCCAGGACATTTAAATACTTTTCCCTTGAAAACTTTTTTATTAATATTATAATAATTTCTAATATTTTTTCTAGATTACTCTAATTTCAAATCATGTTGTTTTCCGATTCATTTTTTCCGATAATTCTGTTTCCAAATTATGTCGTTTTCGGATTTACAGATTCGTGTTAAATCGTTTCAAAAACAAATAGATTCAGTAATTGTATGTTCAAATAAAGTATTATCATATATTTATAATTCAAAGAATTTATGGCACTCAAAATACAATTGTATTCGTGTTTCATGTTTAAATACATATTATCACAGCTGGAAAGTTGTAGCACTTGCATATTTTTTTTTTTTTTTTTGGTAAATCTTAGAACATCCTATAAATAAGATAAAAATTTGTTTCATACCTGTCTAATGTTATATACGAATTTTTTTATGCTAATTTTTCATATTCACTATTTTTAGAGCTATTTCGCTAATTTAGAATTATAAGTGCTATTTTTAAGCACATAAACTCATTTTTTTATTTATTTTTTTTTTTCAATTATACTCATTGTAAAAAATAATTTAATAACCTTTTTTACGGTTCGAAAGAAGTAATTTAATATATATATTTTTTTTGACAGTTTTGTTTTGCATATTTTTTAATTTTTAGTGCTATTTATAGAGCATATATTATGGTGTTTTTATGTGCCTATTAAAGTGCTAAAAATGTATTTTTTTAGTGCTATAAGTTCCGAGCCTTGCTTATCATTACTGTGAAAAGAAAATACGAAATTCAATTTTACTATACACTGCGCCGTATACCTATGCACGTATAGCGTATAATGTATTCAACTGAGACGGGTACAAAGTACTCCCTCCCTCCCCCTCAAATGTCGAAAAATATTTACCAGAAAAAAAAAAAAACGATAAAGTTAATAAATTATCGATATTTTTATACTTTTTATATTTCAAAAGTTTTTCGGATCGAATGCAACAACTGGACCGTATGAAAAACGTTTATTATAATATTAACATTATTATTTTCAATAATATATGACTTAGCCGTGTATTCACGCGACCGTTGTGCGTCATATGGCATGTACATAATGTTAAATAGCTATAGTGTCGGACACGCATTGAAACAGGACGGACAAGAAATTTCTTCGGTTTTTTTTTACGAGTTTTTTATGCACGCGGTAAAGCGGCTATAGTCGGTGCATCGAGTCTATAATACAAAACACTATACAGTATCTGTAAAAATAATAATACGAAAAACCGTCAGAGTTAGTCGTCGAGTACTCGTCGCGGGTGATACACTTCGAGTACGCACGCGCGTCCGTCCGTTAATGTACCTAATATAATATTATAGTGACTATTATTATATGCGTATGTATTATATTATATATGATGTATTTTTTTTTTTTTGCTTTAAATTAAAATAGTCTATAGATATTAGGTACTCATCATACCCGGTAATTGGTATATGCGGTTAATGCGTTTAGATATATATATATTCGTAGTCGTCGCGTGTACCTAGTTTTAGACGTAGTTCGGATAACTCGTCGCGTTTTTAAATTTTACGACATTTAAACAAAAATAAATAAAAATAAAAATTAAAGTCTCGAATCTCTATAATGTATGCGAACACAATATACTATTACTTATTATTATTAGTAGGTATAGCCGTATAGGTACTTTTTAGTCCATGAATTCGCCATCGTTTTTTTTTTTTTTCTATGCCGCCTAATAATTTATTGAGATACCGCGTTTCTTTTTTTTCATACATGCGAACGAAACTAACGCGTGTGGGTATAATAAACGTATATTAAACACAAATACGGTATAATATGGATTTTGTATTTATTTAATAAAAGTGTATACCTATACGGGATTTGCGTGCGCGTTGGACACGTGATCGGATCCCTGCGACCGCGTGTCGTCACATACGGCCCGGCCACGTGCTTTACCGGGCACACGACCGAACTTCACACGACACCGTGCCGCGTGCCCGTCAGTTCCATTCCCGTCTCCATCACGAACACTCGGAGCGTACGCGACATATGTCTGGTCGGACTAATGACGTTTCCGGACGACTACATTCGTCTATAAAATATCATTGAGTATAGCAGCTGTGTATCGCTCGACGAGAGAACGCGCGCGCGCATCGAAAATCGTCAGGCCCAAACTTCAATCGGGTAAAAAAAAATTTACGCCATTTTCTCGAATAAATACAATGTCATACGATAATAACAACGATAGTATTTATTATTGAACTTTTACCGCTGGGTCGCGTAAACGCATGTCGAGTTATTAAAAGTCCGTTAAATTTTAGCTCGTTTAAAATCCGCAGTCGGTTTCAGCCGTCTTTGCATTTTATAAATATTATAGTATCATACGCGTCGTTATCACACGATATGTCCGTGTTTATCATATAGTATTTAAATTGATCATTTCGTTCGGTATATGTTTTAAATAGGATTTATAGATAGATAATATTATGATGTCTATAAATTATCGTTACGAATAAAATTATAAAATCTTTTCGTGACTCCGTCGCCAGAATAAGTGCCCTAACGAACCGTAGAACATAATATTATGTTATTGTATAGGTATTTAAGGAATTTTTTTGAGCAACCCGTCATAAGAATAATAACATTAATATTATACATTAGGTATATAAATACATGCAATGATGGACAAGTTAATGATTTTTTTTTTTAACTCAGTCGAGTTAAGTAAATAGAAAAATATAGTATAAAAGTTTAAAGTTAATAGTTTTTTTTTTTCTTAACGATTAAGTTAAGTTAAAAAAAAATAACTTATTAATTTAAGTTAGGTAGGTTAATTTTTTTTTTTTTTGTACGAGTCAATATAACATTTGAGATATACGGGTATAAATAATTAGTATCTATTATATTTTTGGAAATACTGTTATTTTTAATTTTAAGCATTTTAAAAAACATTGGCATGATATTATTGAAAATACTACAATGTATTCATAAAAATTTTTGATTAATAGGTAGGTACCTACCTACTATTTTCTTCAAATTTTTAACAAATGAAAATTGCTCATTGCAAATTGGTACCTATACCTGAATATTGTTTATTGGTGGGAAATCTAATATATTCCTAAATTTATATTCCGTGGAGATTATTATATAATATTTAGGTATTCTTGTTTTATTTATATTTTCGGGAAATAAATAGTTTTTGTACTATAATAATTAAGTATTAGAAACAACGAGAACAATTTTATTTTTATTCGACCATTTTAACAATAGATACAACATGATGTCAAAATGTATCAATTATTTCAAAATTATTAACTGAGTTTTAATTAAAAGAAACTTGTTTTTATAAAAGTTAATTTAACCAAAATAAGTGAAGTTAACAAAAATCAAATATAAAAAGTTACGTTAAAAGTTAAAATGAACTTAACTTTTAACTTACTATTAACTTATTTATTTTTTATATTTTATATTTTATTTTTTATTATTTAAATACATTTCGTGTATTTCAAATACTTTTCGAAAAAAGTTATTAGAAATTCTTTTTCGGGTTCATTCTCATTTCGCCGACTCCCAGTTAATTGATTCCCGGTTTACCGGCAAAAAAACTGGTTTTAATAATTTTAAAAGAAAATCCCTTTCGCCGACAATGAAAATACGAGTACCTATTGTACTCGCACTACCTATTGTACCATCATATTATGTATTATACCTATTATATACTCGATTATGCAGTGCATTCCAATACAGTTTATTTTGTTAATGATGAATTCATTTAATTTACAATTATGTTAGTTTTATTCTAGGAATAACTTTTTAATAATCCAATCGTTACATATGCACTCATTTTCTAGTAGAAAATTTGACAATGATAGTACTTTTAAGTAATAATTTTTTTTTTTTCGTCTTTTTGACTACCAAAACTACCAAAAAATTACGTAAAAACACAATTTCGTCAATGTCGATTGTGATTATTTTCGCGTAATTATGAAAGAAATTCTAGTTTTTTAATTTACACCAAATATATAATATTTATCTTACTCTATTTAGACTATTATTGTGTCCGGCTAGTCATATTTAATTTTTTTAATGTCGACAAACTGAAAATAATTTGGTATTCGCGAAGTGGGATTTCGATGAACTGGAAAGACACCACTTTTTCGGTATAGATATTTACGATATAGTATAATATATACCTAACAATATTTTTCTTTGAACACAATATTGTTATATAATTTAAATAATTTTCGAAAAAACTATTTTAAATAGGTACCATTTAAACACTTTTGGTAAATATTTGTTATTGAAAATTATAAAACAAAAAAAAAAAATTATTAAAATGTAATTAGCTATACTTCACTACTTCTATATTCAGTGGCGTAGTTATAGTGAGGCACAATGGAGAGGAGGCACTTGGTTCTCTAAAATTGTATTATATATTGGTATTTATGAAAAAAGAAGGTAATAAACATAACATAAATGTGTATATATATATACTATAAACGAATAGTCCTAAATAATCGAAGTCAGATGGAGCCATAATGGTCAGTAACGAGTATGTTTAAGTATTTTAAATACTTTATTTTGTATTTGTGTTTAAATTCTGTTTTATTGTAGTATTTAAATAAGTATTTAAAATACATTTCAAATGTATTATTAACGAATATGACTTTATTTGACGTATATTCCTATTAGTTTGTTTTTTAATTACTTTTGTCTCGTTTGATTTTATGATTTATATCTTTGCAAAATGTTAAAATTCCAGACTTTAAATTTCAGAAAGCAATGTTAAAATCACTGAATATTTTTTGTTTTTCGACGATTTTGGATTTGGGTTTCTGAAATCCTTATAATTTGAAAATTCAAAATAGATGTGAATATATATATATAGACAAGATGACTTCAAATTAAGATTCTGGAATTATTGGGAAAAATGTTTTTTGAACTATTCTCCTACTTTAATGGCTATTTGTATCAGCTCTTTCGTCCATGATCTAGATTTTATATGGAATATTTCTAGGATAATGAAAGCAATCGATATACAAAAAAATCTATGGATAATATATATATATATATATATATTATCTATATATAAAAATAACCATATTGATTATATATTATAATTGAATCAATTCGGTACAATACATATTTAATTAGACTACTTTGTTTACAATGATTATTGTAAAATTTATAGTAATTTAAAAAAAAAAAAAATTAAAAAACAATATTCCTGATAAAACATAGGTAGGTATACGTGAAAAACGAATTAAATTGTGTGAAATCATTGATTATTATGCTAAACGAAAACGATAATAATAATCAATTATTTATTATTTATTATTAAATATTCCCATTTGCGATGTGTATATATATATAAACATGTAAATGTACAAATATATGAGTATTGATAGGACGCTTGCTCCATATCCCAGTGCATCTTAGTAAGTGCATATTCATGTAACTATTTCAAAATTTTACTTAAAATAATATAATTATTGCGATCGTATAACCTTGTATTATTTGAAACCAAACATATCAAATTAAAACACAAAATATATGCCCTTAAGCATATGGTACCTAATACCTACACACTAATGCATAAACGTATAATAGGTACAGATAAGTTGATAAAACTATATATACACAACAATAATAACTTAAACATTGTAATCTAATTAAATATGTATACAATAGATAGTATTGGGTATAAAATAACAATTAGACGCTTTTATTACCATGTATTTTATATTATATACAGCATGTTCCAAAATAACTGTTCTTCTTAATTTTATATTTTAAAAATTTTAAAAAATGATTTTTATTGTTCTCTGTGTTTTTTTTTTTCACTCATTTCGATTACTTTAAAGTTAAGATATAAATCAAAAACTTTCCCATATTCCGTAAACAGTTTTACGTATTTATCAATTAAAAAGTAGGTATGTTTAGAGCCTAAAAGTAGGTACCTTACTCGAATTCGTTAAGAAACTTCAGAATAGAAATTGACAAATCCAAAGTAAAAATAATCATCACATGAATACGAGTAGATGTGTAAGTACTCAACCAATTTCTAAAGTTAATGTTATAATTATTATTTTTTATTATTGGACCATAAAATACTTTTCGAAAAATGACTATTTCGAAAATTTAAAAATAAAACGGTTTTTTTTTTGAAATATACTCGTATTTTAATTATTGAAAAAAAAAATTGAAATCTGAAAATCATATCGAATAATTATCTATAAATACAGTATTTCTAAGACATAGTTATTGTTTGTTAGTATTTGCCTCTTGTCTATTTAATGAATGTTTCATTTTAGTTCATCATAATCAAGCATTCTCTTCGTGATTTCCTGAGTTTTACAAGTAAATTAACGCCACACAACACCATCTATAATCATTGGAATAACCGTCAATTTCATATTACAACTTCATTATATACTCATTTATAATACTTTAGTATACGATATTTTTTTACTGACGTTCTCCTGCCCACAGTACTCCCATACTATTATTGTACTAATATTGGAAAGTTGAAAAATTAAAAAATTTAAACATGGAAACTATTATAAAATTAGATAATGTGACATATTAATACGGACACTAGAGTCTTCTGTGGATCCAAATAACCCACCTTGGACCAAAATAAAAGCAATCTATGAATGAAAATGTCCAAAATAGATCTAAAAGTTTCCAGATCAAAACGTCCCGTGTACGTTTAAATGATATCCTATATCATGGATCGAAATTTCCCCAAAAGTTTAAAATGTTTCCAAGGGATCAAAATGTCACAGAAATGTCAAGATCAAAAAATTTCTTGGTCGAATTACCATATAAAATTATATTTTACATAATATTATTATTAATAATTTGTTTTTCTAGAGCTCAGGACAAAAGCTTTATAACCATGACAATCGCCGTGCATTGGTTTAGGAACGATTTAAGACTTCACGACAACCCAGCATTACTTGAAGCCATTAATCAGGCTGAAAAGCTGATAACACTATATATTATCGATGAAAATAGATGCAGTAAGTACAATAATACTTAGATATATAATACAGACGGTATAGTACCTAATATATTATTATGTAAATAACTAAAAAATATATGCTTCCTTATTAATTATAATATCGACCACTATCAAAATTTAAAAAAACAATTCACTTTATATTATCTATTATTATTATTATTGTTATAGGTGCTATTGTTGTTTTTTTTCTTTTCATAATCACAGAATTTATGCGACAATTCTTATGATTCCGGTGACTGGATTCGAACTTTTGACCATTGATTATTTATCAATTTTTGTACTCACTCTTAACCGACCGAGCTACGCTTCAGTGATACAAACGTAGTCGGAATTTTGGATACATAAATGCTCGAATAACGGTATACGATTACAGTGGCACGGCAAAGTCGGGAAAACATTTTGAATCGCTGCAGCGCATTCAATAACAGCCAAAACGGGCCCGGACTGATGGCAAAATGTGTTGTTCACCAAGGTTATAACATACTAAAAGTCAATTTTTCGGGTAGTCCAAAATCGAATTTTGGATTGCTCATAACTCAAGGGGATTGCGGTTTTGTCTACCCCCTCCCTCCACTTTTGTTTAATGCCCCTGTACATTGGTGCCCATTAGGGGGGTAGGGAAGGGATATAGCCCTCTTCGGAGAATACCAAAAAAAGCGACTTTTAGTATAATTTTATACACGTATACCAGAGTGTACACTTTGACATCAGTTCGAGTCCCGATCCTATGGGCGCCCTTGTCCCTATTATCTTCCTCCACAGCTAGTTTCGCCCAAAAGATCGAATGTAAAAAGATATCTAATCAATTTGTTATTTTTCAGCTCATAATATGTAGCTCCTGCAGGGATGTGCCGAAAAACTGGGGGCCGAGAAATGTCAAAAAATTACCTCTCGGGAACTGCCTATTTGACCTAAATAATAATATTGATAATATATATGATAATATAAATTGATTGGACTGTTTCGGGAAGCTCCCGGGAATGTCTCGGCAGTGTCCGGCAGGAAACATTTGCCACGACCGAAACGGGAATTTAGCGGGGCGGTGCCAGGGCCGGTCTGTGCTGTTAGGGAATGCGCATAGTTAATTGCATTATATTATTGTACTTTTTATCTCGAATATTTATTTATCTATGATTTTGTTGAAAACTGTTCGCGTTTCAAAATTAGCAATACTAATGTTATTGAATTTTTAACTTACTAAAGTTAAGTCAATCGAAAAACTATCGACCGAGTTAACAGTTAAAGTCAATTAAAATGTCGAGTATATTAGTTAAATTAAGTTAGTTATATTAAGTTAACAAAATGTCATTATCGTACAATTTACACAGAATAGATATTTTAGTCAAAAAGGACACTCCAATGTAAACAAAAAACAAGACGGCCATTTTCTCAATCATACTGATGTATAACAGTGTGTAATAACTAATATATACATATATATCTATATATATATATATATTTATAGTCATACTGGTGCTAACTTGGCTAACTGGAAAAATGGCCGACACGGTTATTTTTGGCCTGTCCTATGCTACCCATTATAACTGTTATCAGTGTCCGCTATCTATAATTTATTTGCAGTCGCCCGTTTTGATTATTGGTATGGGCAAAATAAGCATTAAATCTATACGAACAAATTTTTCCATGAAAATAATGAAACGTAAAATATCGAAATTATGACATTCGTTCGAGGTAAAAATGTATTTAAAAACGTATTCAAAATACTTTACCACAATATTATACTTAAATACCTATAGTGATTTAATACTTAGTGTTTCACAAAAATTATTTATCGTCTAATAATAACCCATCATCTCAATATAATAAAATATTTTAGTTTTATTTCGAATAAATGCAAACAATGATGAATCAAATGTATCACATTAATACTGTGTTTATCGTCAAGTAATTGGTACTATGCCTGGCAGTGCGGTGTGATGTGACGTCACGACTTTCTACAAATAAAATAGACGATTGGGGTATCTTATTTTATATGGTATTATAAATATAGTAAGTGATTATTTATTTTCGATCGGGTTTCTGCAAAACCTGGAAAATCGGGTTCAAAAAGTTTTTCTCGGAGTAAAAGATAGGAATCAATGGGTTTTCAAGGAAAAAAAATTAAAAACTTGGCGTAACCCGAAATTAAAATGTATCATAGTAAATTGATTTTTAAATTATTAAAAACAATATTATCAAAAACACTGAACTACACAGTAGTTGTCAAATATAATAATTAATATAGTTATATTCGAAATTAAGAGCAAAAGTGCAAATCAACTAGTTACATCTTGAAATTTTATATATTCTCAGTTATTATTTTATCTGCAGGCATTAAGCACTGCATTAATTTTCAATATAATAAATACATAACAGTAAAAATCGAAACTAAAAATATCTTTAAATCAAAGTATAAGTTTATTTTAACATTCCGAAAAACAGAAATGTAAATAACTAAAAAGTGAAAAGTAATTGAAAAAATGTTTTTTTATCTCCAAAACTATTTATATTTCTTAATTGTAATTTCTCCAATTTTCCCAGAAAAAATACCCAGCATATTGATTTCAAGTTAATAATAATATCTAAATATAAATAAATGAAAATAAATATATATATATATATATATATATGTATTTCTTAGGTTTTAGACAAGTTAAATTGATTCTGGAGAGAATGTCATATATTTTTTTTATAAAATAATGCCTATAAAAAAAAGTTATTGCCGTTTAAAAAACTAAAAAAAAAAAAAATTTTTTGACTGTTAATGTGTATGCTTAATATTTAGTTTATTGAAAAAACAATATGGCATTCCCTCCAAAATGTTGTCAACTTTTTATTTAACAACAGGTGTTTTTGCTCTTGAACCATTAGGAAACGAGTACCTAATCCTAATTTTTTATAAGCAAGTATTTTTAACAAATATCACAATTATACAACAATAAAAAATGCTAATGACAAAGACTATTTTTTAATTATTTTTAAAATATATTTAAATATATTCAAATTATTGGATTTTCGTTTTATTTTTAATTTCATAAAAATTTCCTATACAAAACCCCTTTAAAAATTAGATGCATGATGTTAATGTATAATTTAATTTATTAGTTTGAATTAACATGTTAAAATTGACTTAACTTTCAACTTATTAACTCGTAATGACTAATGACTAACCTTGCTACTACTAAACCTTAGTAACGATTTTATTCATTATTACAACATTCACATTTCACAGCAAACGCGTAATGCAAATTCGTATAAAAAATGAATCCAAAATAAAAATATCACTTTTCTCCAATTTAGGTGTGTACACAGTTTCTAATATAAATATATTTATCCATATTCTATAATGTATACTATACATAGACGCGTATAGATGAATTATTTAATTCGCTCAAAAAATGTGAAATATTTAAAAGGTTAATAAATATCAAATTTAATCGAGCAGCATTTACTAATCATAAATGGTCCATTATTTCCAGTGATTTCGTTTAAACCGTTTGTTCAATGTAGCTGTTGTAAAATGTATTGTATTTTCCGTGTATTTAATTAATTATATATATATATAATAGGTACGCTAGGTAATAAATATTAACAACAAGTATAATCTATTTGTACGTATTATAACAATCATTTAAAACTCTATGTATTAATTCAAACATTACGGTTTATTCAGATCCACAATCGATTGGATATAATCCCATGTGCTTTTTTCTGGAGAGCCTGAAAGACTTAAACGATCGTTTAACTTTACACGGAGGACGTTTGTACATATTACGAGGCAATCCGGTTAAAATATTCGAAAGGATCAAAATGGAAATCGGCCTGGACTTAATTACTTTCGAACAGGTATGACATTTTGTTTTATAACATGTAATATATACGTGCAGGACTAAATGTGATCGCTATTAATATTCTACGCACAGGACTGCGAAAATTCCGGAAGAGTTCGCGATGAATTGGTGGTAAAGTATTGCGATGAAAACCAAATAAAATATATCGAAAAAATTTCACACACATTGTGGGATCCGAAAAAAATAATCAGTGGAAATGGTGGTAAACCTCCGTTGACTTATAAAAAGTTTCAAGTGCGTGTCTAAATTAGAAAAAGGGGTTTTTCAAATCACCATTTTAATAAATATAAATTAAAAAATAAGCTTATTTTGTAGACTATAGCTAACCATATCGGTGAACCTGGGAAACCCACGACTAATGTAGATTGGCTGAGGGTGAATTTTGAAAAACTTCCATCCACGATACTAGAAGATTTCAAAGTATTGAAAATATATATTTTCAACGCAAACTTTACTATTTTTTTTATTATTACTTCGCGATTACTACTCACATTGTTTTGGGCGCGTCTATTTTCAGGTCTTGGAAAATCCGACTCCAGAAACCTTTGATATCTTCCCGGGTGTTCCCGAACAGTTGCGGTCCGTCGGTCACTGGTACGGCGGCGAGACCCGAGCTCTGGAACAATTGAACGAACGGCTCGAATACGAAAAGGATTCGTTCATTAACGGTTTTTACTTGCCCAACCGAGTGAATCCCGACCTGTTGGGTCCATCGTCCAGCCTTAGCGCTGCTCTACGATACGGATGTCTGTCCATAAGAAAGTAATAATTCAGCTAAACAGTGAATACAAACCAGTGAAAAACTGTATGATGTAACACTAACGAAAACCGTGTAACTCGCGTAGGCTTTATTGGGAACTGACGAAACTGTTTGCTCAGAAATTCGACGGAAACTTACTACCGCAGTACAGTGCGACTAGTCAACTCATCTGGAGGGATTATTTTTACACCATATTCATCGATAACGAATGTTTTGATCGAGTTTTGAACCCGGTGTGGCTGGAAATATCTTGGAACAGTGTCGAAATCGAGAACAACAAGAATATGTTGGAATGTTGGAAATCCGGTAAAACTGGATATCCATTTATCGACGCTGGAATGAGACAACTAATGCAGGTATAAATGGAAAATAAACACTATACCTATATACAGGTGTTGTAAATTGTAATGTACATAATATATTGTTTTTTCGCGCAGGAAGGATGGATTCATCACGTGGTACGAAATTCAGTGGCGTGTTTCTTGACAAGAGGCGACCTTTGGATTAGTTGGACCGAAGGCCTGGACCATTTTTTGAAGTATTTACTGGACGCCGATTTCTCAGTGTGTTCCGGCAATTGGATATGGGTGTCCAGCTCTACGTTCGAACAGCTATTGGATTGTCCGCTGTGCATCAGTCCCGTTAATTATGGTTTAAGGCTTGATCCGTCCGGCGAATACATAAAGTATCTGCTCACATCGGTATAATAATTATTTGGTAATAAGTGTATTAAATAAGTATTGTACGTGTTTGTAGACGTTATGTTCCCGAATTGAGAAACATGCCCGATCAGTATTTATACGAACCGTGGAAGTGTCCGGAAACGATTCAAAAACAAGTGGGGTGCGTTATCGGCAAGGACTATCCGGATCGCATTGTGGATCATGAAATAGCATCGAGGGAAAACAGAAAAGTAAACAAATCACTTATTTATAAGTTATCACTCATAAGTAAGCCGCGCGTCCACCTATACCATGTGTATTTCCCTGTACTATTCACTATATTCACTTTATTATAATCTAAAACTGAATAGGTATAATGGAATTTCCATAGTTTTCACCGTCTACAGCGACTCGCGATATCTTATAATTTATATGCCTACCACAGAATATACAGAAGGGAAACTGTAAAATATTTACATCGGTTCTTGTGGTCGCCCAAAAAAATGGTCGGACATTTTGAAATTGCTACAAGTAACCATACCAGCAGGAAATTCCCATTATTCTATGAGATTTGGCCATACTGTTAATGAAACATGTTATTGTGATAACTGATAATATTGATATTCTGTGATATCCTCAAACCAAATGTAAACATAAACATAACTATATTTTTGATTATTTTTTTCATTTTACTCAGTTAAGGTACCTAATACCTCTATACGTATAATGCATTTTTTCTAGTATATAAAGAAATTATTTTATCTAGAAATTGTGTTCTCTTTAATAAAACTGGAATAAAAAATATTCACCAAGTTATAGAGTACCTATATATTATACTAAAATGAATTTTTTTTTTCCATTTCACTAAATTATAATTTTTATACTTTTTTTAGTTTCAATATATTTATGGCTTCTATAAATATGAAAATTTTATAGATGATAATTAATAAATTAATAATGAAATTTTAAATTAATAAATAATAGCTTAGTTACATTTTTACTATTGTTACGAATATACATTATACGTTACATTGTTCAATGAATGTTTAAAACACAGTGTACAAGAAGTCTGATTTTGAGTCTTGGTGTTCATAACCTGTGGATGGCATTTGGGTAATAGTTATTATTACTTACTGAATTGAGGACGAAATCTTGAATAATTATAA
>JAIPRL010001418.1:0-83706 GCA_025469235.1 Pemphigus obesinymphae | reverse complement strand
ACGTTTCCCGTTTTTGCCGGGTTTCGGGTTTAACACAGTTTTCATTTTGCCGGGTTAGGAATACGTGGTCAAAAAACGGTTTAAATTTTTTCCGGGTTCCGGGTACGGGTTTAAAAAACGTGTATCATTTTTTCCGGGTTACGGGTTTCGGCTTTAACACGGTTTTAATATTTTGCGGGTTACACGGGTTTTCACTCCGGGTTCAAACCCGTTTTGACTCCCTGTTTGTAACCATATGGTGGCACGTCAGAAGTATGACAGGTATATAGGTAACGTGAATTTGATTTAATTATAGAGGACGCTACCCACCCACACGTTTGTTGTCTCTGTCTTACAATACGCATACCGTATATGCGAATCTTCGGACCGCATTTTCACTGCTGCAGTTCATTTACAATAATTATTGAAGTAAATTTACCTATTATCGAATTTGTAAACGTCAACCGTGGAGTTTTGTTGTTTAAATTATATTTTTAAAATTAGTTGTGTTATATGCAATTAAAATTAGTTATTTAACTACTTATAACTTGTTTAAAAATACATTTTTTATGTTACGCTACGGCATAGTTATGTTGTCCTCTACACAATTTGATAATAGTTAAATTTACTCCAATATTAATTGTAAATAAACTGTAGTAAGAATGCGATTTGCCACGTCGTCATGCGTGTGTAAGACGGAGACAACAAACGAGGTGGGTAAACTAAATAAGGAGTATTATTTAGGCAATTTATTATACATTTTTTGTACGATTTTGTGTTCGTGTGAGGCGTACGTGACCATTAGTGTTAGTAACCCGTATCAAAAGTATATTATAACTATTCTATAACTACGAAAAATTTATCCGTCAGAACGTCGTAATGAGTGGGTACATACGTTTTAATTTTCTAAAAATATTCGAATTTTCCGTACAATTTACGAGGGAATGATCGAAGGGCTTTAAAAAATATTATTTTTATTTTATTAGATATTTATGTTGAAAAATTTGGAAACTTTAAACGGTTTTAATTATAGTACAAATTGTACGTTTTAAAAATTGTTATCGGAGTATGCATCGTGCGTTTTTTTTGGAATTAGAAATGAGAATGAGTATTTTTTGACCACGAAAAAAAAAAAAAAAAAAAAAAAATAATAATTGGTGGTTTGAAGGCTCTTTAACGCACTCGTTGACCTATTACGAGTACATACCTATACCCATATAAAAATTGTTTATACGATGTGTATTTCGATAAAATTCGTTAATAATTGTTTCTAACGTGGAAATTGTTTGTTATTGTGCCTGCCTATATACTAATGAAAAACTATGCCCAGATAAGTTTATATATTAATACGAGTATAATATACAGATGATAACGAAACGACGACCATGGTTGTGATATACATTATTATGTTAATAGACATTCTAATTTCTAATTAGTTTCATTTTTATAATATGTGTATTTCGTTTAGGTTAGGTTTGTGGTCTTTAAAATGTGTTCTGTACACAAACCACCGACTGATTTCGGTAAACGAGCGAATTGCCTACCATAATAATTACTGGGCTATTATCAATTCCAACATATTATAACGTTATAATATTATACTTTATCAACGTTTTCGAATGTAATACTATTAGATACGGCGAGTAAACAACATTATTTTAGTTTCATATTGGTATTATATTACACAAACGTAAATAATTTAACGAACAATTTATAATTTCGAACGCCGCGTTCGAGAGACTGTTGTATAATATATATTATATATAGTCATTATAATAATTATTAAATTGAACGCTATATAACACTCTTCGTGTCGGTCAGATAAATATAGATATTACTTAACGAAATATTTTCGTTAATTATATAATAGATATTTATGAACAATAATAATAATATAATATGTGATAATATCATTAACTAATTATTATTTCCAACTAAATATGCATGTTAATTTTGAACAATAACCGTATTATCATAATATATCGTGAACAATAAAGTCAATAATAATCATTATATGCATATACATGTATATGGGTGTAGGCACATTGGGCTATTCAAATATTTGCGCTGACAAAAAGAAGTAATAACAGTGTTAATTTAAGAATAATTGCTCGGTTTCCTTCGGACTAAATTATTATAACGACACGATATCAGTACAAGAATTGTTTTTACAAACTCATTAGTTATCGGTTTATCGCTTTTTAAATACTATATAATATGTATATTGTGTACTAATTCATACACCACGCTTCGGCCTGTATACTTGGTACTATGTACAGCAGGGATCTCCAAAGTTTTTTTATTCGAGAGCCGTATGAAAACTTACGAGCACTTAGCGAGCCAAAAGCATACGAACACAAATCATTTTTGAATTTTAATCAAATACAAGGATATATATATATATATATATATATGAGAATAATTTAAAAAAAGATTATATGTTTTTAATTGATAATTTTACATAGTTTGCGCTTACGAAAACGCCAGTTTTCAAACTCATTCCCAATCTGTTAGATGGTCAAAACTACAATCGAATCTTTTCAATTAAAAAAATTTGAATTTAATTTCTTATCTCAAAAAACCGTGTTAAAAAAAATGGCTGAGCCATCGAACTGCCGTATAATATAGTATATTTGGGTAATCTGTTTCTATTTATTTCGAAAAATTTGAAAACCAACGATGCTGTAGTGAGATATTACACATATTTTTTAATTTTTCATCGTGTATTTGGGGGCTTATTAAAACTTGTTCGCGGGCTGGATGTGGTCGGCGGGCAGTAGTTTGGGGACTTCTGCTATAGAGTATAGACCTGCAAGGGTCAACAATTATCGGCTCGGCCCGTTCCAAGGATTTTTGTCTTAAGCCCAGCCCGGTTCAGTCCGAAAAGTGTTGTACAAAAAAACTAAGTGCTTAAAAATCCCAGTCCGGTCAAAGGATTTTTTCTAAATCCAGGTCCAAAAAAAAATTTGTTAAAAAAACGCTTACCCGGCCCGAAACAAATTCAAGATATAATATCAAACTCTTTGTTTGTAAGAAGTTAAGTTTGATTTATAGCTTATATACCTACTAAACGAATACATTACTATTGTTATTATTCTAAAAAGAGTCCAGGTCAGGCCCGAAAAAAGCCCGGTTCTGTTCTAACTTATTTTTTTGAAATACAGTCTAGCCCAAAAAATGATTACAAAAAAATCCCAGAGCAGGCCCAAAAAAAATGGTAAAGCCCGTTCCGGCTCTAAGTTTTTTTTGTATAGTATTTATTTTTTAGTTTTGTTCATAACTTTAGATTCACTATTTCGTATTTTTTATAACAGGGGTTGGAGCGGATCAATATGAACCTGTTCGGAACTGATTTTTGAATTGGTTATATCACTGAAATTGAAAATCCGAAACTTAAACTTAAGTTGCAATAATTTGAAGAACAAATAAATAGGAACCGAAATCCATATCAACGCTTTAACATTAAAATTCAACACTTAAAATTAATGTTAAATGGAAGTTTAGATCGTATTTAAACTCCTGTTCTAATAGGAATCTGAATCAGAACCTAAAATTACTTTCGTAAATATTACGGTTAACATATAACAGATATTTTACAAGCCTTTCCAACAAATTTGTTGGTTATAATTTGTAAATTTTTGGAACGTTAAATAAAATTATTAAATTAAACTAGGTTCCAACAAATCGAGAGAGCTTTTCAACAATTTTCAATAAACTTAAACACACATTTTATAGAGTATAGGTACTTTTCGAAGTGTTTCAATGAATTATCCTCTGCAGGAATAAGATTTGTGAGACTTGATAAACTTTCAAAAATGCATAGAAATTAAATTAGGATTCCACAAATTGTGACATTCCCAACTAATCTTAATAAACATTTTAGGACACTTTTCGAATTTTAATAAATGTCATCATTAGCGCATAGGTTGAAACATTTAAAGAAAACTACTATCAGATCATTAATAAATATCCAACAATTTTTTAAATATTCAAACAATTACTAACAAACTTACCTATAAATTTATTGAATAGCCAATATGTATGAAAAAACTTGATACACGTTTGAGTGTTCAGTTCACAGATGACCTTTATTATTATAATTATTATTATTCTTTTTTTTTTTAAGAACTAGAACTCAAAACTTTTAATATTATTTTTATAAACCTGCATCAGAACCGATTAGATTTTAAGGTTGTAATCCCTATTTTATAATAGTAGCCAGTGGGTATATAATTTTATAAATATGTTATGTGTTTAAAATTGTATAATTACATATAATTTGTAATTAAAGAACAGCTAGGTGTAGATAGAAATAAATTATAAATAATTCTTAGGTTAATTGTCTGTATAGAATGCGTAATGATGAATACGATCTTATAGGTTAATAAAAAATTAATTTATTTTTCTTATCATTTAATGGGCTGCTGTTTTCAGTACACTATTATAATTCATAAATCAATCATATACATTATTATAATATTATAGGGAGCATATATTGTTTAATTAAATGATAATGATAAGATAGTAGGTACCTGTAGATTTGTTCTTGGAAAATTAAAAAGTCTTAGGTATTAATAAGTAATATATATTTAATTTACTCTATAATGCAAAAAAATATATAATATTTTGGGTAAGGGTAATATAAGTTTACAATGAGGTACAATCGTAGCTCTAGAGTAAAAAGTTTCTATGCCAGTTTTTTTCGATTTTGACTTTTTCGAATGTTCATATGCAACTTTAAATGGTGCAAGTTTTAAACTAGAAACTATTTAAATCTAACTAATAATGAATGAGATACACAAAGCATAAAAATTTGATATTCAAAAACGTATTTATTTGGCTTTTATTAAATAGAACCTTTGTACTAAGATTTATTATAGAGTAAAAAGGTTTTATGTATAAAATTGTAAGTACATTGAAAGTAAAACGGTTCTTTATATAAAACCTTTTTACTCTAAACAGGGGGGTTTTTTTTTAATGCATTTATTAAGCACATAGGTAATAAATTTACATGTTATATTCTTAAGAAAACTTGCTTGATTTTTTGATATAAATTATGGGTGAATAATTCTACGTGATGAACAAATATTCGCAATCAAACCCTAAAAACGCTCTCCTGAACAATAACATATTTCGACATAGAATCTTCTTACTTTAAGACCGCGCAATGTTGAATGTATATAGGTACTATCTTAATCTAAATTGATACATGTACCTATATTATATATTTTTCAGCTTTTATTAAATAATTTGCAACATTTTATCCAAGAAGTAGATAAAAACACTTAAAATTGTACACATATATTCTTTGGTATACTATGAATAATTGGTAAATTTTTATTTTCTTAATATTTGGTATTTTTTAATTTATTCATAATCTAAGTAGATTAACCAATTTCGTCAACTTTCCCCGGCTCCGGGGCAAGTTGACATAGTTCACCTTTTGTGAATAAATAAAAATTTTACAATACAATAATTAATAAATACTTTATTTAATATTAGATAAAATGAAATGAATATTATTCTCAGGAATATTATATTGTTTTGCAGTACTATAGGTTTTTTTTTTTCATTTATACAAAGATTCTTCCATCGAAATCTTTGACCACGATCCCCTATCCGTCTTCTTTACATTATTTCTAACCATATTGTTCTAATAGGTACATAAATAATAGTGCAACAATTATTTATTATTTATTACTACATTTTAGACAGATTGGTCAACTTGCCCCAATTTATATTTATTAGGAAATTTTCAATTACAAGTATTATAATTAAATCAAACAAAAAAGTATACTATTATAATGTTGCTAACAACTATCACTAATTATATTTACAACAATAAAAAGATTTATTCACGTTATATTTTGTAGAGACCTTACTGAATACGGCTGTAAAATTTTAATTTTGATAAGGTAAACAAAAAAGTAATAACACAGGTGCGATTGTTATCAGATACTTGTGATTATCACAAAAAAAAAAAAAATTCTATGTATAAGGTGTACCATCTACAGTAGATTTCATATCAATATCATATACTATCGCCAAAGATTCTACTAGGCTCCTTCCGGTAGTAAATTTTTTAACAGAGAAAAAAATAAAAATAAACATCATTGTAAAACCACTAGCTCCCTCGCTACGCTCAGAATCTAAAATTAAGAATATTTTTATGCACATAGATATGTATTTTTATTTTCAATAAACCTTCGCTATAATATGCGCGGTGTCATTCCATTAGTATAGCTTTGCGTACGACCTGTAATAATAGTAATAGTTTCTTTCGCGTCATATAAAAATCCAATGTATAACGCGTTTAAAATACCAATGCCTCAAATCACGCTGAATATTATTTATTTTATTATATTGATGGTACATTTACTAGGTATACGGTTGGAATCGATTTTATTAGAATGTTTAATTTACATAAAAAAAAATATATATTGAAAATATTTAATGATTTTACAATTTTTTTAAAATAATATACTATACAAATTCAAAAATTCACCTCTTAAAATAGTATAATCCTGATCACAATTTGCTATCGAAAAATATATATAGATACATATATGTTACACATTTAACAATCGGATGAAGTCTTCTGATCGAAAAGTCGTTAACAAAAAACAATAATAATGAATAATATAATATTTTATACAATATTTCATTAAAAAAGTTAATCTTTCTCTACGTTTAAGAAAACTGGGTACTGGCAAAATCGAAAATTCGTCGTTTTAAAGTACCAACTAAAACCAACTTTAGTGATGTTACGAACCCAGATTTTTGAGGTCGAACCGAACTTTTTAAAATTTTAACGAACCCGAACCGAACCGAACTTCCAATTTTTTATTCAAACCCGAACTATTCAATTAAAATATCGAACCCGAACCGAACTTCATAAAAACAAAAACAATACAATGATATAAATTACCATTTTTTATTAATTATGTATATTTACATAAAAATTTATTAAGTAGGTGCCTCTTAAACATAATTTTAAGTCTAAGTAAAGAAGGATTCCACATTTTTCCATTTCTTTTTATCGTTTTTTGACAAATTAGTTTCAAATATTTTTTCCTAGGTTCGATATTCGAACTAAACACAAAATAGTTTTGAGTTCGACTTTCGAACCGAACCGAACACCCCGGGTTCGGTTCGGTTCGGTTCGAAAATCGAACAGTTCATAACATCACTAACCAACTTTATATCAAAAAAGCTCCTTTATTTTAAAACGCCTAGGTACTCCTTCAGACCGTTAACATTTATACGGGCATAAAAAACACATTTATATTATAAACCAATACCTACATTCTTAATTTGTCAAAAAAACAACATTGTAAAATCATTAACTTCTTTGCTCTATTTGAAATCAAGAATATAGTTTCAAACATTCAAACGTCTTTTATGATAAATAGTAGAATTATTATTATTACTATTATTAAACACCTAAGATGGAGTTTAAATTTTAAATATTTTAATAAAATTATGAAAATTATAATTTTTTAAATATATATATAATGTTATTGGATAGTATACTTCAAGAATACCGTTTTTTTTTCATTAAGTATAATATTTTCAAAACTAATAAAAATATTTTATCTTTGGAAAAATATCTTTTGCTGATTCCAATTATACGAGTATTATATTAATTTTTTGTGTCAAACTGCAACACAGTGTAAATTATCCACTCAATTTCAAAGATGAAAATAAGGCTCAAACTCACATTAATGAGAGTAATTTATATTCAAATAAATAATATTATAATTACTAATTTATGTTTTTTTTTTTTTTTATTGAAATGCAAAAGTATTTAGAAAATGTACATATTATAAAAATATTAACAATACTTTTAATGGTGTAAAGACCATATTTTTTATTTTTTTAAAAATTTTAAATTGAACTATAGTTAATTATTTTTTCTAACAACATATTAAATATTTTATATTTAGGTACATTGTACTAATTTCAATTTTTAAAGTTAGTGGTCATAATCATCCATTACCCAGTTAATGTTGTTAACACGAATGGACGAACGATTTTCATGAGTTATTTATACCAAATTTTAATCGAAATTTAAATATTAATAAATGGTAGGTACTTGATTTTTTTTTATGCAAATTTACAAGTTCATTGAATATTTTTATACATTTTAATTCTAATTCCTCTAGTTTAAAATAAAGCGAACAAACTTTTTATAAATGAGTGAAGTTAATAAAAAGGTTTTATTAATTTTAACTATTTAAACTTAACAAGTATAAAATTATGTATTATTATCTATACTAACGGCATTTGTATAGAGTTCACTAAAATTTGAGTGGATTTTTTTTAAGAACTTGTCGACTTTTATATAAAAAAAAATAAAAATTTCAAGTCATTTTATAACCCTGCACGTCTACATACCTATTATTATTACATTTATTCTAATGATATTTTTACACTGCAGGCACGTTCTAACGCCTTGATTTTAATGTTATTTTAAATTCGAATACCGCATTCACGAACGTCTATACCAGACAATTTATTATAAATTAATAACTTAATAATAGCCATTCCCTAAATTGTTATTTAATTGTATAGTTGGTATAGGTAATTATTTACAAATTATATTAGCTAAATAATTCAAATTTTTAACAATTAATACATTTACATATTATTATAGGTATAAGTTACGTTATACGTAAAATGTCATCAATATAATTTATAGACTACAAAATGCAAATGCAAAAAACCATTTTTAAAGGTTTAATTCTTATAGGCCATTTATATACACTCACAAAAGTCAATTTTTTGAAAAATATACTTTATATATGTTTGACGTATATAGAACTAAATAAATGTAATATAATCTAGAGACTTATTATATACATATTATTATCGTTAAATAAAAAATTTCGGAAATATAGTTTGTTTTTGGTTTAAATCACTATTATTATTATTATTATTATTATTATTAATCTTGCTTGGTAATTGTTTATTATAACTAGCTTAGTTTGACGATATACTCGATATAGGATGAAAATAATTGGCTGCTCTATATCAGGTAGTTACCGGTTTACTGAAATTGTTTACCGAATTTCGGTTCTCTGGCAAGTGGCAATATAGACTATATAGAATTATAGAAAATCCTAATAATATAATTAAAGATATATATATATATATATATATAAATTATATTTTTGAAATTTAAAAGAAAAAAATTTGAAAATTTTCCTACATTAAATCATAATTTTTAGGGGCATTAACGATATCTAAATACAAGAAAAAGTTCGTCTCCGACGAAAGATATCTCGTTCGACATTGCCATGTTTATATAATATGCTCGAATTATTAAAATGATTTAGGCCCGGTTCACCGAAACTATAATGCAACAACTATTCATATACGACATAGGTATCTACACATTTATACCAAATTGTTTTCACATTTTTATAGGAACGACACCAGTTTTTTTTTTTTAGCGGGCAATTGTGGAAACATTTTAAGCAAATGTATCCCAAATATCGATTCAAAAACAAGAAAATAAGCAAACGAATAGTATTTCGAGTTGTGAAGGATTCGTTTAAAAGAATAGTTGTATGAAAACAAGTAAAAAAAGGTCTTAAAATTTTTCAAAAACAGGTAGGGCAAAAGTCGAGTAAAATCACACTTGGGTAGGGCAATTGCCTATTATTATGCGCCAACTAGTGCCACCATTGATGATTTTACAATATTTCAAATATGAAAAATCAATTATATTTAATATTTGAAACAGCTGTAACTTACGGTTAATTTTTGTTTTAGAACCATAGTTTACACGACAAATGGATTTTAAAAAATCGTTTATAAATTGTAAAAAAAATTTCAAATTTTAAACGGTTGTAATTTGGTTAATTTTTATGTCAAACTTCGATTAGTTGTGTACGCCCTTTGCATCATAAAGGTTAACAGTTAAAAAAATGTCAAAAATATTGGTTTCAGTTTTTACCATTTCTCAATAGGTACTTTGATAAAGTGGAAAAATTAAATTCGGTAAAATGGGATTCGAAAAAAACAAGATTCGGTGAAACGGGATTTGGAGAACTGAAGGAACTACACGTATTAAAATATGCATTCAAATAATAGCAAAAATGTTGAATGAACAAATTGCGAAGTATTTCATATCAAATATAATTATTACAAAAATAAATAATAATAATTTTATCTACAATATTAAATTTCCATGTAACGAAAGAAGTTTGGCAACGTTTTGAAGATAAAAAATAGTCAATGATAATACCATAAAAGTCAGTAAAAAATCAAAGCCTACCCAATCGTATCTATTTTACCGTTTGTTTTTTTTCAATGTCTATTATAACAGCTATTATCAATTTTTACACATTATTCGAGTATAAAAAACATAATATACCTATACCTAACATACGAATTATATTTTTCGTATGATTCCGTTTTGATTTGTATAATATTTTTATCATTATATTATTACATATTTATAATAGAAGTTAAGTGTTCATAATATATTAAATAATGATTATTTTAATTTTATAAGTACTGCGTTATTATTTTAATCTGCATGATCTATATATTAATATTATGTACATAATTCACTGTAATGATCGACACGTGAAACGAAAATAGGTTGGCATAGTAATAATAATTAATTCACATTTGAGCAACGAGTAAATAAGTATAATATACGTGTTTGGAGAGAGATAGAGGCACCTAACTGTATAATATAAATTATCAGTCGCTGGTTAATTTATTGATAACATAGCCCGTCGAATCTATAGTCTATACCTACAACTAATGAAGGTTACATTGACGTCCAAGTAATTTGCATATATAACATATTACGTCTATTTTTAACGCAATATTGTATTACTTATATTATATATTATCGATTATCTAATATAATATATATATATATATATATAAATATATTGTATATCTATCATGTGTTAGATTAATGTAACAGATACGAGCAATTAGATCCGTTTGCTGGTGGCCACCGGTTGTTTCAGCTCAGAACGGAAGAGTTCTAAAAATATATTTATTTTTAAAATTAGCTTTTTTTATACATCTCATTAGGATTTTAAGCTAAAAATTAGACTATTTTGGTCTGTTATAATTTATAATATTAAATACAGAAAATATTGACCATTTAAAAGTTCTAAGTAATATGAAAAATATCAAAGATTTAATCATAAAATCGCTCTATTTAACAATATTTCAAAATATCACGATTTTTCATTCTAAGTCGTCTTTGATAGTCTGCACGACCGAGTTTTGGCTAGATATATAAGCACATCAGCGAACGTTCTCAATTTTAAATTTAAAAATTAACGTTTTCTGAGTGGTTTTTTTTACAAAAGTTTTGCAATAATAATAATAATAATAATAATTATACAATATCGCGTCCAGGTCCGTTTAACAAATTGTTATAGAACAATTATTTTATTCTGACGATGAAGACCGGAGGCTAATCCGACCCATTTGTTTGCACCGTTGCGTCACACTCCAATTGTCAAATTGCCATACTGAACTATTTTATTTGCCTATTTTTATGTTTCGTTCTCTATATAAGTTCGAGTTAAAAATACGATTTCAAATGTCAATTGTTGAACAAAATTTATCGTTTTTTAAATAATATAATTGTCGTCTATATTTATTTACCTACCCATAATTTCCCCTCATAATTATTATAAATACAATAAACTGTAATCGAAATAAATAGAAAATCTGAAGGTATAAATATGCGATGATACATCGTAAGTGGGGGGGGGAGTAAGGTCGGAAATGAAAAGGAAATGAGAGAAACGTCTCCCCCGATATTATTACATGTGTATAATATATATATTTATAAATAAAAGATAAATAATTTTGTTTAATAAAAAATATCTTAATTTATGAAATAAAATAATTTTGAAAACATTTACCTGCTTTTGCAAAGTCTCTGAATTTGTCTTGGCCCGCAGGGGAGTAAATTTTTGATGTATTAAATAATACAAAATTATAAATTGAATTCTTTAAATATGCTGTGGCTAAGAACATAATTACTAATTAGGCAATTGCACATATTGTGTAATGTCTTTTTTATTGTTATTATAAAAATTCCTTTGAATATAATCATAATTATATTATGAAGATAGGCTAGGATTCAGTAGATAAAATTAAGAGTTACAATTTAATGTTTCCACTACTGCATATTATAATATATATTCTTATTTATAGTCTTGTAAAGTGTTGGTAATATATACCTACTATAGTTTATTTTATTGTGTAGTTTATAATATTTAAACAAGAACATTTAAATTCTCTAGAAATTATAGATGGTTTCCTTTATAGTTATCAATAACTGAAATATATTATGTAATAACATTACCTAATATAATGTACTTTTTGAATGCTTTTATCGGTCAATAAACTTAAAAAAATAAAACAATTACTATTTACGTATATGTATTTAATAGTAATTATTATATTGATTAGAAGATTAGAAGTGTATTATACGGAAATTATCAAGAGACCTAAATAAAAGTGTTTATTTCAGTTGTTTTTGTTGTTATTTTATTTGATTAGAGATAACGTCATGCATTTAATTGATTTTATAAATTTTTTCTCTACTGATTGTTATCAATTGTCCCCCTTCTAAACCTAAGATAATAATATTATTGATATGTACCAAAATGTTATTTGAATTTTACATTTTTTTTTTTTGGTAACCATGGTTATCTTTCCCTGGACATGTCCCTGGAGCAGCATTATATTATTTATAGGTATGTACTCTCTATGTATGTTCACTAAAAGAACTGATCAAAGACGGTAATTCCATTTGTAATGAGTCCAATATTTTTGTGTGTATTTTCGTCACATCCCTGAAATTGACTGTCCGACATCTTAACCTAATATTTTTCTGCATATTTTCGTTTATTAATAAATTTAAAATGTATCAATGATTTAAAAGAATTTTACTCTCTGTTACTTGGCATAACTACCTTTAATAGCCCTGCATCGCCCGACGAACCTAAATCGCATATTATATCCTTTGCAGTTGTTTCTGTTATATACAATAATGGCCCTGCAGTGATTCTCGACTTGAAAGGCGTTGACATTATTCATTTTATACAGTGGTGGCACTAAGGGAGTGGTAAGATAGGGTAAGCGCCCTACCCAAATTTGGCTTAGCCCCATCTTTGCTTCACATGTTTCAGACAAGTTTAAAATTTTAAAGTATTTACTGTAATGCCGTTTTCCATATATTTCGCTGTGTAATTAATCATAATATATTTTCAATTTTTTTTTTCATGTGAACTCGTTTAGATAATACACCACAGAATACTCTTATTTCGTGACATACCATTATTTGATTTGATTTCGAATTTGATTATATATATTATCAGAAAACTGTATAATAATATAGCATTCTCCATGTATATCAATAATTTACACTACACCCGTGTAGACGGTACAAACTGATCAGTCTAGGATTGTTCAGTTATAAAACTTGTCGCATTTATGCGAAAACTGAAGGTCCGATCAGTTCCATGCCCGGCATGAACTGATCAAGTCATTTTTGATTTTTCGTTGAAGCGGACAAACATCAAATCTTTATCACCACGATTATCACATTATCTCACATCTTCTCAAATCATAGCAAAACTAATTTCTTTAGATTTTTCCATTTAAACTCATACTTAAATAATTAAATAGTATTTAATTTATATTAATAAATATCTGTAGGTTTATAAAGAATAATTATGGACACCAGGAATCGGCTTGCCTCAGATGTTGTTGGGGGATTTTATTTCGATGTATGAAAAATAAAAAAACACCTGCCTGTGGAAAATAAAAATCGCCGTAATACAACAAAAAAAATTAAAACAAACAATGCATAATATGATACCTTACTATTTAAACGAAAAGAAGTAAAATTCAATAAATTGATATGAAAATACGTGCTTTGCTTTTCCAACCAGTTTTTAACCCATTTCGTACGTTTTTGTTTTTTTAATACTTTTAACTATTAGGTACCTAACATGGAATAGAAGTCGCGATTAAATAAAAATCCTCTGTAGTTAACACCATGTTAAAATATGTCAAAAATATATTTAAAATAATGACAAATATGTCATTATATCACGTTCTTCGTTCGTTCAAGTTTGAACTGAAAAGTGAGCGTGTGTAACCATCCTCAAGCCTAGACTTAACCGGAGTCTTGCGCGTTCAGTCCAAGCTTGAACGGAAAACCGAACGTGTGTTGGCACCTATACAATAATATACAATCATCATGATGGATGTATTCATCCGAGGTGAACAGTATGACCGTTTATATACAAAAGAGTATGTTGATAAATTGATAAAATTATTACTACAGATTTTGTCACCTCGAGTGTCATACTGTGGCGACTAATTCCTACATCACCCTCGTAAATAATACGAGTACTTACATGGATAACGTTACGAGTTAGATATTCTGTGATATTATCATTATATTATCATATGGTATTTCAATATTGTAGTATATCAGACATAGAACTTTTGCAACAATTATTTATATATTAAATGTTAATTTCTCTATGATGTGTTCAGGTTCGTGGGAAATTTTTTAATTATTAGGAATCGAAATCATATACAAAATAATTAATAAATTGAATACCTATAATATATATGTACATGATACTAATTGATTATAAAATATTTAAAAAACCTATATAGGTATATGATTTTCAATACTATAATT
Organism: Pemphigus obesinymphae; assembly: GCA_025469235.1. Classification (NCBI taxonomy): domain Eukaryota; kingdom Metazoa; phylum Arthropoda; class Insecta; order Hemiptera; family Aphididae; genus Pemphigus; species Pemphigus obesinymphae. The sequence goes on along the minus strand of JAIPRL010001418.1, from coordinate 69,014 downwards.
TAAATTTTTTCATAAATTTATTACCTAATTTTATTATTATTATTTAACTTCTATTTTTCTCTATTTTCTTACACATTTATATGATTTAACATACAAAAATATCAACACCAATAATATAAATATTATCATTATGAAAACCCCAAAATAAAAGCGCAATAACACACGAGTATATATTTATCCCAACGATAAAAATAATTTCCATGGTTCTGCTCCCCCCCCCCACCGACAAAGAAAAATTTCTGAAGCCACCCCTGCTTTTAAACGTAATTACATTGAAAAACAATTTCAACGAATATATTTTTAAATCGTATAGTATCACCCTACATTACCATTATCAGTACAATATAAAGCCACAAATCAAAAAATAAAATTTTTTGAGGAAATACAATTTGAAGTTTTCCTTAAAAATCTCTTCAGTTTCTAAATATATTGCAATGAATTCATTAATATAATTTTAAAACGTTCTTTTTGACTTGTGGTATCATTGTACAATTGATGCGACATAATAGGTATGTCCTATTCCCATAGATTATAAGTACACATATTTATGTATATTAAATAATAATAAAAAGTACCTATCAAATATACCTTAAATATACGAGTATATTAGTTAATGTGTTTATTATCAAAAAAATAAATAAATATAATGTGCATATTAAATTAATTATAAAACGTACAGAAACGTCGTCCATTTTTAGTATCTTAAAATTGTGGTGGTGTTCTCGAAATAGCCTAAAACCATACTATGGCTGTAGCTACTTTAAATTGTACATTGAGAGTGGCTACGTTTTCCAAGGACGAAAAATCCCAAGCATAAATAAGTAAAGGTCAAATAAACCGTAAATAATTATAAAAGCGTATAAGTCAATTTGATTACGATTATTTCTTATATATAATAATAATATTTTGTATGGTGTGCTTTATAATTAAACCATTTACGTTAATTGGTGTCGATATTTAGCTTGATTTTTTTGTAAAGTCGTTCGTAACTTAATGCAATAATTTATATTTATTTAATTAATCGACAACCTATATGGGGCCAAAGTACATATACTATATATTATCGATCTCTAATAGCTTATTAATTTAGTCTAACCTAGCATATTATGTAGGTATTTTTAATACCTATAATCTATATATACATAATATAGGTATTATAATTAAATAATTTAATAAAAATCTGATTGTTTTAAATTCATTTTTTATGATTTATATTTTCATCCTATATATTTATTAAAAAACGAATTTATAGTCATTTTATGAACTTATATATAGAACTTATAATTTATACTGATGCATTCCTTTTTCTTTAAGTTCTAACGCGATTGCCGACTATAGTTATATATATATAATACACCTATATACGTCATTAAAAGAATATTAATCTACTAAGTTAGCCCCACAATAAATTTCGTTATACGGAATTTTCGACAATTATTATTATTTAAAGAAAAGCCATTAATTTGTTATTTGACTGGGCTAACTTAGTATGAACTTAATTATTAAGTAAAAAGACATGCAAAACATTGGGATATTGGTGAGAAAATACCATACTACTTTCCCCGATAACTATATTTCGGTCATGTACATAATATAACAATAGCACTATCTATAAGAGAACAGGTATTTTATTTTCATATTTATCACATTTCCTTAATATTGGAACTCTGCAGACTAATCTGTAGTATCACTTATACAAAAAAAAAAAAACTCATTATTAGATTTTCTTCAAATTTTTTTTTACGTATGATAAGATATATGACTTACAAACGATAAGTATATAAGTCTAGAATGCGGTCTGGAACTCGCAAGTAAAATGTTGCCACCGTAATTAGACCGAAATAAATAAATATAGATAAAGTTTACTAATAATATCGTTATTATTCTCAAAAATAATCAATATTTCCATAATTAATTTTAAATTTAAATAATTACAACGAGTAAACTGATCCGACATTAATTTATGAAATGTTATTGATTATTATAATAATACTATTAAAACAATATTCATTGATTTTGTTTTAATTAATTTTGCATATCTGCACATCGCTTAAATCATATTATTTAAATCCAATTGGGTACATAACTTATATTTTGTATTTTGTATAAATTAGTGTTTATTTTATGTATTTTTATAAATTAAGTGTCCGAATGAAAAAAAAAACTGAATAAAGATTTTTAAAGATAGAATGAAAATTAAGTAATATATTCAGTAGGATAGGTATACGATTCACATTTTAATATTTTATTTTATTACATTTTATTATAAAATGCATTTATGACATAAAACTCCGAAATATACACTCAAAAATAGTTTAATTTTTGTATTTTTGATGAATATAAAAATTTCAATAAAAAAATGACCACACAAAAAAATGCATTTATAATCTAAAAACTGTAAAACTAAATATGTAATCTATACAATAAAACTATCTATAGGTACTTTATTTTTTATTGTGTTAAATTTTAAACACCAATTGTTGTTCAAAAATATAGTGTAAAGAAAATTATTTTTGTATTTAAAATAAGATCAAATTTGTTTTCATATTTCTTTTAAAATGTCAAAATTGATTTAAAAATTAAACAACACCAAAATATGTTAAGACTCAAAATACACGAACAATTGGAAAGAAACATACAAAAACAATTTTATTATTAGAATATTATTGTAGTTTAGAATGTTGCAGTATCGTTTTAAATAGCATTCCAAAAGAAAAAAAGATACGGATGAATATTATGAAATCCGAGCTCATCATAATTATTATACTAAGCATTATAATAATAATATGTATATAACGTAATAGTCAGATAATTTGTAGTTTATACAAATATTATTTATTTAATATTATACTCAATTTATCAAAGAATATAAATAATTATGTTACCTAATGTAGTATTATTATTATTTTTTTCGAAACCTATTTTCTTATCTCGGTAATTGATATTTTACGATTGGTCGACCGTATTTACGTACGTGTACCTATACAATTTGTTTCCATATGCCATAATCTAATTGCGTCTGAAAGTTAAAGATAAGTATAATTGCTATATTACGCTTATAATGCTCATACATTGTGAATAATAAGTAATTTTATATTTTATAATAATATTGTGCATGAATGAAAATATTTTTCATTTAATTAAAAAAAAATAAATAAAAAATACCGCACGGGTATATACGATATCATACTAACCAAGTACCTATATTTTAATTCGATTGTTATCAAATATAAATAATTCCACAATTAATATTTGTTTTCGTTCGTTTTAGAAAATTTAACAATGAAATTAATGTTATTGTTATTGACATATTGTTGTTAATAAAAAAATGATATAACCAATAACACTATTGTAGGTATTTCGTAGGTATAATATATGAAACGTGTTTTTTATTTCGTATAATATAATACAATACTACTAAACTAACTATTGCTATATTAAAATGTATGACTATAACGATTATTATATTATTTTTATATGGATATCATTATCCGTGATTATATGACGATCAAATCATGATATTGTCAAGATGAGAGACGTACTAGTTCAAAATCCCACACGATAATCTATAAGATATATATGGCAAAGTGTATAATATACATTTTACACAATATACGATACTATATTATATATCTTTAACCTCAGTAATATTTTCGATAATTTAATGTACCTATATTATGGAGATTCAATATTCCAATGTACACAATATACACGAGGATGAATGAGTTAAAAAAATTAAGTTATTGTTAACTTTTTAATTTAATTCGTTGTTTTTTATGTAGGTACCACTAACGTACCCATACAATTATCTAGTTAAAAAAAAAAACTGCGAGTATATTGAAAACTATAGTTAATTTTTGTTCGTTCAAAGTATATAATATTATGTTTAAAAAAATATTTATAATATGAAAATTTAAGATTAAAGTATCGTATAAATTGGGTAAATTAATACGCTGACAAATGATACACGGGTGTTGTCGTAAAAAATTAATCGATTTTTGCGAAACGGCTCATTATCAAAATCTAAATATTCACACTTTTATGTTATTCACCATCTCGATGTGAATATTTAATACTATTTTTCGTTTTAACTAATTCGTTAATTTTTGTAGACAATTATACATAATTGTTTGTTTAATATTTATTCCTAAAATTGTAATAAGTATAGCGTTTTTTTGTAAATTTGCATGTTGGCCTATCATTGTATTTTTTGTGTACAGTTTTTATGTGGATATTCTGATTGAAATTATAAACTATTTTTATTGACAGTAAAGGGGGGGGGCGTAGGGATCATTGTCCCCCACATGCCACGAATCTGTTTAGGTTGACGGACACTTTGCACGATTATGGTAAAAAAAAAAAATATATAAAAACCGATGAAAATTTTAGTGACAAAATCGTTATGACAGACAGTTTGTACTATTTTAATTTTTAGGTAGTGACAAAATTTCCGAAGGGCACAGTTTTTACTATAATAAATAATAGTAACATAAAGTTATACATTTAGCTTACAAATTATATGAATAACAAATACATAATATATACATACAAATCAGTTCTATATAATATACAGTAAATTAGTCAATTTACAGAACATACTAACGTATATTACGTTCCATAATAATATAATTTTCCGATTTATAACGATTTTTCACCATTTCCTGTTGTTTTCCCATCAACTGAGAAAATCGAAAATTGACGTTTTTAAAATACCAACTACAAACATTTCTTATCAAAAAGATTTTTAATAAAAAAAAAAATACAATTCGACTCTTTCTACCCAAAAATCTGGTACATAGATATAACATACAAATATTACAAAAAAAAAAAAAGAAAAGAACAATCAAATTTCAAAATGTTTATATAAAAAATATGTTTGGTATGTTTTGCGTTTATTTTGATGCATAACACCCGAATGATTATACAGTAGCACTATAATTGTTATATTTTAAAATATTTATATTGGAACACCGACAATTATCTTGTATAAAATAGTGTCCGCGACCACAGATCACGATCATATTTTGACCGTACCAAGTAATCGCGGAGGTCTGCAAACAAAACAATAGACAAAGTGTCCGTTTCCCGTCTGCTCACTCCCAGTCCGAGTTTCAAGTGAAAATTACGATCTATAACGATATACAAAACGATTTACCGGGTAAATGTAAATTTTACCGATGTCTTTTTTACCGTACTTAAAACTGAACGAATACTGTTGAATAATAATTGAATAGTGTTCATGATCCCTGCAGGTAATCGGACACGGACTTACCGGCGATTTTCGGAATATTTTATTTTGTTAGGGCTTTTTTTCACCCAGAGGTCATTTTAGAAATATGATTTATGGTCGTTTTCTGTATAACCGCGCGTCTCTATATTGTGATTGAACAGCCAAACACCCGTTTCGGCTGTACATGTATACGTGTCATATATACGTGTCATATATATATATACACAGGAATCCCGTTTGACGGTTGTCAATATATATAGGTAGTAGGTTCATAATATAATCGTACATTTTACCTTAATATTTACTATATTTTCCTAATTTTTTTTTGTCCGCCCTTAAAAATGCATATTATGTGCGATTTCAACTCTGAAAAGAAAAAAAAAAATGCACATTTCCGCGTTCGGTCAACGTGTGTATACTGCACACGTCATTATAACGATATAGGCGTTATATATTATATGGTGGATATTTTATATAATACGTATACAAATGCTTACCGAAACGGACACTATCGGATGTATTTCTTCGGACAAAAACTTAATGAACCGTAATACGTTTTGAACGTGTATATATAACGCAGAAAAGGGGACGAAAAAGGGTTATTATCCGGTGCGCGTCCCTTGTCGACCGGCGCTGCAGGCCCTGTGACGTTTTGGGTAAAAAAAAAAAACCAACAACAACAATACAAATGCTTAGAGTTGTGTACAACAGTTAATAAGTTTTTTTTTTTTTTTTTGAAAATCGAGCACCCTTCGTGTTTTTAAATGCAATATCCGGTTAACAGTTTATATGTATATATTATTTAACACCGCCGCGGACATGATGTAATAATATGTACGTATATGCGTATGATAATAATTCGGAACTCGCGATGATTTTATCGACTATTTTACACAATATATTGTATAACGTACGCACGCATTATACATTTCTACGCCATTAGTTTGTAATAATGTTTAAATGTGGACAAAACTACACTATATATCTCTTGTTGTTATAAATTCGGTGGTTGATTTGGGGGGTGGGGTAGGGAAACAATTGTCTTTATTTTTTTTCACTCGTTTATCGAGGAACGCGGGTGTTCGTCTCGATTTTATGTTTCTAAACATAATATAGTTTATATATTATATTATATAGGCACCGCTTATATCCGTATAGTTCCCGTTGTGACTATACTGTCGATTGTTGATTTGGTTACTAGCTATATATATATATATAGCCGGAAAATAGATACGTAGGGGGTGAAAATAGACTGAATTTCGACACGCCCGAGGAAAAGGATAAAAAATTACGCCGAAAAGAATAAACTTTTTTGGTGTCCCGACCAAACACCGATATTTTCTCGATACAGTGAAGCTTCCCTTTCAAACAGTAATTAATAAGGAAAAAAAATAATAATAAAAGGTCATCGACTTTCTGTGCGCCGACTGGTATTTTATGTTTTAACAGGATGCGACTCGTCTCCTCTCCCAAGATCTCCTGCAGCCGGGACGACCCTGAATACGCCAGCATTTATGTGTATTATAGTATACTTTCAAACATTTTACGCCCGCCAAAATATTTACGTCACCAAAAATTTTACGCTCGCCGGGATCAGATCTCGTCTACCCCCTCCCCCGTGGATATATATTATTCATTTCGTTTTATATTTTTAGATCTTTGTTTAAAATACGTTTACAAACCTATAGTATATATAAGTATTCTGATAAATTGATGTATTGACATTATAACATATTTTTTAAATGTTGCCAAGTTTAAATAATTTTGAAATAATTTTGGAAGATGAAAATGTTAAAAAACAAGCTCCTTCGATAATTAAATTAAAAGGATGTTGTTTGATTCTTTTGAAAGAGGATTGCGTGCACAAAAAATTTTTATGATTACAAGTAAATAAATAACCCAGCGTTTATGTATAAAAATAATTTTTTTTCATTTCTGAATTCGTGTAATAATCAAAAAACGTTTTCAAAAATTAATTCCCGTTGAGAAACTCAGGACTCGTGTCTTATATTTCATTCGTATGTCCCCGGGACGCTGAATTTTAACTATAGATATGCCAAGAGTTTATCCTTATAGTTATTGTCCATTAATACTATATTATATATTGTTGGTACTATATATTATGGGTGTTTGTAAACTCAGATATAATACTACTTTTTTTTTAATGTAAACTATTCCAGAAAAAAAAATATATTCGAAGAGCATTTTTATTTTTCCCTGTTGCTTACCAGTTCCCCGGCACATTGTTTCTGAAAAATATTTTCAATTTTCCGTGGTAGTATACACAGCATAAATATAGTTAAAACTTTGATATACAATTACTCAAAAATGGCCGATTAGCTCTAATTTTATTTTGTTTTCCATTTTTAAATCGCCATGAAAAATTCTGTCAATTACAAAAGAAATGAATGAAGAAAAAAACGGCTGTATCTTAAATTAGGATTGTTTCGAAAAAAAAAGTTATGAAGTTTACAATACAGTGAACCGGTAATTGAAAACACTCAATATCCTTTTACAAAGCCATACATTTTTTTTTCTTTTTAGTTAGTTGTTAATACTTAGTAATATACATTTTCACGCACTCCAAATTTTTTTACTGTTGATTATGATATTCGCATATACAATGCAACTAAAAAAAACACCCCCCCTTCCTATTTTGACAACTAATTTTTTTTTCTTGAATTTTAATGGTCAAACCACTTTTCTAAGTCCAAAATTAGCTACGATATGGCAATTTAAAGTTATTCGATATACTATGTTTCACAATATTTGCTGAAATTGTTATAAGAACTTAAATAAATTGTGTTTTATTATTATCCTGAAAAAAAAAAGAAATAAAGCCTCAAAACATCTAGATGAGCTTGGAAATCGTTGTCTGCCTCCGGCGTCTAAGCCAAAAGTTTAAAATTCCTGATAAAATACAATAAATGGTAGAGAATAATAAATTTCAAATTATTTAAGTTCATATTACAATTTTAGTTAGTACTGTGAAAAATAGTATTAAATCAACATATCGAACACATTGAATATCGAATAACTTTAAATTGTCATATCTCGGCTAATTTTGGACTTATGTGGTTTGACCATTAAAATTTATGAAAAAAAATTCTTAGTGGTCAAAATAGGGTGTTGCCTTTTAAGGAAAAAAGTTGTATTGTGCATATCTAATTAACAGAAAAAAATTTTGAATACATCAAAATATGTATTACTAAGTATAATACCTAACTAAAAAAAAAAAAAAAAAAAACAAAAATTCAAATTCCATGACTCTGTACAAGGAGTGTTTCCAATTAGCATTTGCACACTGTGTGCATGCCAATAACAGATATAAATGAAACAAAGACGAAGTTTACATTAGACTTTTTTTATTTCATTTTCATTTTTTATTTTGGCCGAGTTTACATGCATTCATAATTATATTATGCTGTCACTAAGTTTAATTCCATGGTCATTTGTTTGGTGGGGGGGGGGATGTCATACATCTAACGAGCGAAAAAGAATGAATATAATTTTTTTTTTAATTTTAGATTTATATACCTACTAAACGTCTTGCGGTTAAATGCAATGTATATAGCTAGTTTAAGTAATGTTTATTGATGAGGCACATTAAAAAATAGGGAAAAAATTTTTTTTTTAACTGTATTAAATACATTAAACATTTTTTACGAGATAGTGCATTATTATATTTTTAGTAGTTAGTGGTAAAATAATAATAATAATAAAAAAATAGTAATTAACACCATTATAATATTATATAACGCGTCACTAATCTATTTAAAAATAAGACTCTACCCTAATAGCCTTTTACATTAATTTTATAATTAAACACTGGATTATTTTGTTTACATTTATATAATACACTTTTTCTGTGAAATTAGCTTCACGTTAAGCCTGATTTCGTATTATCTATATAAAATATTGTAATATTACTTGAAAATTGAGAAAACGAAAAAATAAAAATAACATTATAATTTTAGTGTTTTGCAATAGGCACTAGTTTAAATTGAAATAATTTGATATTTATAATAATTATTACAATTTATGTTTTAGATTTTGATTAAAGCGAAGAATGTATTGGTTTTACAATGAATTGTTTTTTTTTTATGTCTGTACCCAAAAATTCTCTATAAAGATTGCTCCAATCAATATATGCAGTACTATTTTCCGGTAAAAAATGACATCTAGTTGGTGCTTTAACATTTTTTTCAATATATGCGTAGGTGATAGGTAGTAAAAAAACCACAAAAATTAAGAAAAAAACGGTAAAAGCACGATTTTGTTTAAGGTGAATGTGGTTTTTTCATTATAATTCTCAAAGTTTCAATATAAACGTATGTATATACAAAATTAATTTAAAACATTTTTTTCACAATATTGGCTATTTATAGTAATTTTTAATTTTGATGTTTTTTCGTCATAAAATGTTAATTTTAGTTATTACCGACAGTAATACTTATACTATATACACCGAAGTTTTGCTCAGAATCGTTTTATCGAAAAAAAAATTTATCATTGCTTTCAAATTCAATATATTCATCACCGGTATACTACCCAACGAACGAAATGCTTCCGGTCCTTTTTGTACGTATTATGTAATCCAATTTTGTAAAAAATCATTTTACATAGTTTTCGAAATTTCCTTCAGATACAGAGACAGATTAAATATGTTTAATATATGCATAGGTGTATAAAGAGTTAATTAATTAAAATATTGAATTAATTTCTCGATTTTCAAAAATTTTCATGGATAATGTTGTAAATATACTTTTTAAACATTAATTTTCGTTAAAATCTAATGATATTATAAAATTACGCAAAAAAATATACGAAAATCCTGTAACATCAATCAAGTTTAGTCGTTTCGAACTAACATATTGATAAACTTGAGTACGTGCAGACATCGATAGATATGCTATAAATTATTAAAATTATCATATGGCTATGACGTGGTGATGAAGCGATCGGCGCTTGGGCCAATTTCGAATTGGCCTGCTCGTATATTTTTAAGCCGATTATTTTCGTTTCTACCGTGCGATTGAGATATTAATTTAATATTTTGTGACTAGTTTTCCTCCCAGTTCGTCCCTGAACGAGGAATAAATCACAACAGCATATAGTTTAACAGCTCTGTAAACTTGAACTTATCCTTGAAAATACCAATCCAGAGATAATGTCAAAAAGTCAATTGCGAATAATTGGACGGATACCTACGTGTTATCGTCTAATGGGTACAGGGATTCGTAATGAATCATAGTATAAAGAAAATGCAATAAATATTATAAGTTGTTTTATATATAATTTACAGCGGATTGAATTTAATAAACGCACTCTTGTACGTTTGTTTAAAAATATTACGACAAAAAAAACCTATTTTATTCTAAGCTAGTGAATTTTTAATTTCTATCGTATAAAGGCATGTATATAGGTATGCATGTGTAGGTATATTCATTAATGTTTATGTTTATGAGTAATGTGTATTGGCATTACGTATTAGGTTGCAACCATTTTTGCATTTTTATTTTTTTGTTATATTATTATTGACTGCGCGCTCGCTCGATAAACATACTATAATATGTAATTTGTGTTAAACCGCGTCCACACCTAGCAAACATCTGGGGAAACATTGTTTGTTGAACGTTTGCGCGATGTTCGTCAAACGTTTGTTGAACAGTTTGTCAAAAAAACAAACATTTTATTTGTTCGCTATATGTTTGCTCAATTCGTCAATCCACAGTTTTGATTATGGCGTCTCTAGAGCAAGTCACGTGTGTAGGAGCTGCGTTCATAATTATTCATAACCACTATAAAAATAAAATGAAGGATAGAAGTAAGAGACGATGGTGGGTAAGACAACTACTAAAACGCCGAAAAACTTATAGTAATAGTTTACTATAAGTAGTATAGTAGTATAGTAATAGTTTATATTAATACAAATATTAATTAACTTTTTTTTTGTATGATAATACCACTGATTACCAGTGGTGGTTTTGACCAAATTTCAAATTATTACAAATAATACATATAGTAAATGAACAGTTATTTGTATGAAATCATTTTGTTTCTCACAAAATGTATGCCATAATGGACATTGACAAACAAAATTGTTTGGGAACACGTCTATACCAACCAAACATTGAACAAACATGTTTGTTGGATATTTTGGATGTTTGACGAACGTTTGAACAAATGTTCGACGAACGTTTGTTATAGGTGTGGACGCACCTTAAAAGGGAAAAATAAAACGCTCGTTTTTTTTTTTTTTTATGTTCCATGTGATGGAGGTTATCATTGGGAATCCCGTTTTGAAACGACATTTACAACGGGCGTATAATATTTCTATAATAATATGTAGAATACGCGTTGCAGTATAATGTTCTAACTACAATAACGTAAAGCGTAACCGACCGGAACGTCCATATCTCGTGATATACATCGTGATTTTTTTATACGATCCTTTAAACGCACCGAAGTAATATAGCTGGTTCGGCCTTAAACTAACAGTCGTTCTTCGCGATACTTTCTACTCTACATTATGGGTAAGCACAATATTGGCATTATACACAAACTGCAGTGTTCGCGACGATCGGCTTGTATTTTTTTTTTTTCATTATGATCTTTAAATGCCAAAAAGAGAGATATTAGTTTTGAACGAAGAAATTACTAGTATTATTATTATTTTTTTCATGTAGTTTTGTTTTATTTATTTCAACCCGTTCTATATATATATATATATAGACGTATTATGGCGAACGCGTATTATATAGGCACTTTCGCGAATCGATCATATTAATTCGGTCGAACATATTATATTATCGGGTTGACCTAAATTTCAGCTATATTCCGTACCTATACTCAGTCAATACAATGTGTACCTACCTATATAGATATTATTTCAGTGGAATATTTTTATTTTATTGTGATATTTTAATATTCTATGTATATAATTATAACGTCTATATATATGAATATACAATTAGGACCCGCGAGAATACAAAATATGTTTCGTAATGTTTCATAAGTACGCGTTTGACGGTAAATGTGTTTTTTTTTTTTATAATTTATATTTGTATAAGTGTATAGGATCATTTATTAAGCGTGTGCTCCCACTGTATTTTTATCGTTTAATTATGTGTATTTTTTTTCCTCCATTCGTTAAGTACACTTAAAACTACATTATCTAATACTTTGATTTTTTACGCCATCACTGAAAATGTGTCTCTTAGAACCCTTTTTTTACGTTGGTAATTAATATTCAGATATAATTTGTCTGAAATAGTATTGATGTATCGAAACCAACGTTTTGACCGAATAGTTTCTTAAATATATATAATATAGTCATTCTAATTTATATACTCGTACTAAGGATTATAGAATATGGTATAGTCTCTTTAAACTGTAAATATGTATACTTAATACAGATTTGAAAGAGGCAAATAACCGGGTACATAGAAAATTAGATGTTAATAACTGTAATTATGTCTTAAACTTGAATAATTTTTACAAATTAAAATACTACATTAAGTACATCCTTACAGTATAAGTATATAATTAAAATTAAAATAACTACCTACAATGTAGAATCTATATACTAGTTTGACTTTGAATTTTTGAGAAAATTTACCCAAATAATATTTTATAGCAAAAAAACAGTGGTTAATATAGTTTGTATCGCCACAGGTTACACCTTAAAATTGAAATAAAAAAATGCATTCTTCGTTTGTTGAGTGTCAGTTGGGGTGGAAACTCTTCCAATATGTTAAATCATTGCATTCGAAATCGATTCTGAGTGATGCATATTGGTTATAGTATTACTCTAATTTTCCAAGTTTCTGGTTATATTCCTTTACATTTAAGAAAACTACTGATGTAATCGAAAAATGACCAACTAGATTAACCAAGCTGGAATCGATTTTCTATCAAAACACTTTACCCAAAAATTACATAAAAACTTGAAAATTTTAGATAGGTATTACGAAATTATAAAGTATCAAAATTGAATACATTCTCATGATTGATTATTTGAGAAACTAGCTGTATCTTATATATTATAATATGGTATAGGTTAGTTTAAACTCAATATCAGAGATGTAAATTCGAAAGACGATTTTTAGTAAAACATTTTGGAAGGAGTTCTTCTACCCGATAAGTTGTTTCCAAAAAATAAAAATAAACATCATTGTAAAACCAAAAGATATTTCACTTTGTTCAGAATCTACCGTATGTGAAAAATTAAAGAATAAAAATATGGGATTACCTGTACGCTTATATTGAATCACCTTGTACCTACCTACATAATAATATAAAAAACAGTATTATTTTATTTTAATTTTTTTAATCCAATAAATATTTTAAACGATATATTCACTTAATTTACGATTATTCTTTTAAATTAATAGAAATATTAGTTCGATAATAATTAAAAATAAAATAAGTGGTTATATAACAAATTACAACGTACCTATGTTGGTACTAAAATATTAGCCGTCCCGAATCGATGACTTTTATTGCATAAATTTTATATGTATAGGTAGTGTATACAACGATTTAATTTAGATGTCTATAGAATATACGCATGTTATACGTATATAAATACAAAATTGACGTAGAAGTTTTTAAACGCTCTCGTATCTTATAGAATATAGGTATATTATAATAATTCGTTTATTTTCGTATAGGACGCCAGAGTGTAAACGACTCCTCCCCGCACGTTTTAATGTTCATAAACATAAAACGCCCATGTTAATGGGAAACAAGTATGTAAGTACCATTCGCGAGCGTCATATTACCAGTATAATAAAATCAAATACAAAAAACTTAAAACCTATAAATTGTAAACGCTGCAGATACAGTAGTGTGTGCAGGAATTTCAAGAAGGAGAAGAAGGATCTAATTTATCCGAACGTATAGATCTGTAAAAATATAGTATATTTCACTTATATATTTATATTATATTGATCAGAACGGCCTAAATTTATAGCGCAGACAAATCCCAAACAAATCGACACAAATGTGTTTTGTGATGTCTGGATGTTCAATTAAAAAGTGCTTAGGGCATATAATTGCATATTTTGGCGTTTTATTTTTTTTAAATTAATATTTCAAAAATTTTAAGGTCATATTTACTACATATTTTACATTTTTCTATAATATTTGGAAAAAATTAATAAGGAAAATCAAATAAAATAATATAATAGTATAATAATATAATGAAATGGTGTAATGAAAAAGTAATAATAGATAGTAATAATATTGAATATATATTATATTATATTTTGAAATATTATGTAGATACAAGATACAGGGCGGGCACAAGGTTTTGTAAGACTGGGTAAAATCGCTTTCGAAAAGAGGAAATAAGCGAAAAAAAGATCATCAACCTTTTTCTGTATTTTGCCAACAAAATACTGCTGACTGACATTAATGTTCCCAACGGTCGGCCCAGTCAGCCTTTAAAATAAGACAGGAACAAATGTTCCCTTGTCCTCCCCCCAAATGATGCCAATGATGCGAGGCCCTTGCAAAACGCAAGACACTGGGCATGTGCCCAGTATGCCTATTCCTTCCACTGGCCACTGTGTCACCTAAGATCATACTAAAATTAGTATACCTATATAAGTCTATTTAGGTAAATAGTAATTCGAATACTTATTTAAAAAAAACCATTTCGCATGCATTCGGAATAAAAAATCAAAAAAATCATTTAAATACTTATTAAGCCACAGCGGCATACGCTTATATACATTATTACCACGACGATAAGTATATTATAATAGTTTATTATGGCGTGTGCTCGGATTTTAACGGAAAAGAAATTGCGAGATAACATAATATGCTGCAGACATGAGTCAGAACGGTTCAAGCTCTTATTTCTATATATTGCCGTTATATCTATTTATTTAATATATATACGATTTTCTAGGGTAAGACACTATATAAAAAAGCGTTTCCTTGCATTTTTGCACTCGCTGTGCACCAAGTACTGTTGGCGTGTTCCACAGTGGCGGCTCGTGGGTAAAATAGTTAAAATAGTTAATGGTGCACAATTATAAAATATTATATAATAGCAAATAACATGAATCAAATAAAGCAAAACCAATATTGTATTTATTTTACCTACTAGTTTGATCGGAAAACACTTTTCATTATTTAAATCGCAACTACTGATTCGATCATTTTTTTCATATAACTCCATATTAAAACTTTTTCTATTATTTTATGTTTACATTTTGACTCTTTTACAACAGTTAATTTTGATTTTTGTCTTACCTTCATTTTTAATCACGATTTTTCGATTCAACAATAATGATGAAAAATTTAGTTTTGTGAGATAACCGAGGAGAACTCTAACTGAATTTTTATTAAACATTTTTATTCAATTTTACATTTTAATATAACATACTTAGATACTATGTACACTTTTTACATTAATGAAAACACGTACCTACATTGATTTAAAATTAATATACTTAAAAAAAAAAAAAAAATCATGACAATTCATGTAATTATAGACAGTATAATTTGAATTATTGATAACACGATAAGCGAAGATAACATATATAGGTACCTAAATATCACTACGTAGTCGTGCCTGTACTCTCCGGTACTCGCATCGCCGTGATCACTCTACAAGCCGCTGAACGGTGCACAACTCGTTTATGCACCACCATTTAATATATTATTAAACGAATTATTGGAGTAGTGGGAATGAAATAATGAAATGCGCATGCACAAATGGAGCACATTTCGATTGTGCACCATTCGTAAATATTCGGCTCAGACGTTGGCACACCGCACCGGGCAACTTTGTTAATCGTTACAATTATTGTACAACTACTGCAATGTACGCCTCACGACGCCTTGGTCGCATATGTTGGTAACCCGTATAATAGTAAATATAGTGTACTCGTGCACTGTACCCATAGGCTAGGTTAGGTACACATTAAACAAGGTAGCAACGTATTCACCTAATGTCATTATGGTCAATAAAATATAAATCATACGTATATTAGTGATGGGCGATTATCGATAGTGGATCGATCTTTTGAATCGATTCGAATCGGAAAAAAAAAGATCGATCTACAAAAGAATCATCAATAAAAGATCGATCTTTTGAAAAATCAATCTAAAAAAAAATCGGAATCCTATTTTACTAAAAAATATGTCTACATTTTAACTTTTTTAGAACAAGTTATTATGTTTATAACACCAATAAAAAGTAACTTAAAAGAATCGTCTGTAATAGTCGATTCTTGATCAATTTAGTTTTTTTTTTACTAACAATTTAGTTTAATAGCCACTCTCCACCTCCTCATAGTTTACAAAAATTAGCCGATTTTAAAAACTCCTTGATATTTAGTATATAGTATAATAGTAGGGGTGAGTAGGCTATATTGGAATACCACCTAGTTTGGACCACTCGTTTATATCACTTGGTAATAATCAGAAATTACTAAAACGTAATAAAAAAAAAAAAATGTGCATTAACATTTTATAACGTCTTTGAAATTTGTACATGGTCTCCTATCAGTAATTTCAACGATTGTTATCAAATTTCGATCCGATTCGATTCGATTCGATCTTTACAAAATCGGATGGATTCATAAAAAGATCGGTCATTAGAGATCGATTCAGATCGCCCATCTCTAACGTGTATAAGCCTTAAAAAAATATTGTATTATTATTATATTGCCTTAAAATATTTTGTATTTTTAGAAATTATATAGGCGGTGCACGTGTTTCTGTGCACAACATCACGAGCCGTCACCGGTGTTCCATCAGCTGCCAGTTCATTCTGGCACTGGCTCGGTTTTGCGTGCTCCGTCTTGGAAGATTGCACGATGAGTTTTTTGCACTCTGTGCGAACCACAAGTGGTCGCAGGATAACGACTGTTCACTACAACGACGGTGACTTTCGAGTACTGCGTATATTGTGCGCCGCACGTGTATAGGAACGACGAACGGGACGAAAACCGAACGGATTCCGAGGCTTCCGAGAAGATGGCGTCGGCGGCGAAAAAGAGCGAACGGTGCCCGGCGGGCGGTCGCGTCTCCCGAGCGAAGGGCGTACAATATGTACATAATGTACATAATATTATATATAATACAAGTACAGTGTCATGCGTGTGCCTTTGCAGCAGCGTAAAGAATAAAGAAACGGCCAGAAAAACTGGAATATTGGAATCTCGAGTTTAAACACACAAGCGGAGTGGATTTATTGGCAGTTTATAACGAATATTATATACGTACATATATATATAGCAGTGTAACGCCCGCGATATAATACAATATAATAATATTATACACTCCGGGCCGTCGACAATGGGGCGTTTTGTGGACCTCAACGGGATCCTCAAAATCAATATTCGCACAATGCGCACCCGATCGGCTCTGCCGGCAGTTTATTATAATCGTAACAATAATAATAATAATAATAATAATAATAACGATGATCCCAGTGACTTGGCCGGGCAGAGCACATTCGTCGCATATTATATATTATTATACGAGTGCATAATACGATAATATAATATATATAACACGCATTGTTGTCGCGAACATATAATATACCATTCGCGTGGTTATTATCGGTATACGGCCCGGTTACCTGCACGGTTTACGTGCGATTTTTCGTGTATTTACCGCCTCTCGCCCACCCTCTCCCCGCCGCCAAAATCACCGTCAGCCAATTATACGCTCATTATATTCGGGCCCCGAGAGATTGACGCCGCGGCCGGCATTATACTCGCATTCGCATTATGTGGAGCGCCGCGCCCGCGGTTGGACGTCCTCGGGGCCCGTTCGCAGGTGCACCCGTCACACCCGCCGCGCGACAGACACCCGAGTGCTCAGTCCTCGTACCGTCCGCCGTCAGAGTATAATAATAATAATAATAATAATATAGTGTACCGGGTATTATTATTATTATTATTATTTATCGTTATTGTTTGTTAGTTTTACTTATTTTTCCGTCTTTTTTTGCCTTTCCACCACACCCCCGAAAAACGAAAAATCAATGGGCGAGTCTCTCGAAAAGTCATTTGTAACAAATTTCGAGCGAGATCAGCTGCTCGCGTTTGTATGTTATTATAATATGTATTATGGAAATTTCATTGACCTCTTCGGGCCCGAGGCCCCGCGCGACAATGGGGGTGGATCGTTGGCCGGCCGGTCGCGCTCGTCACTCTCGCGCGGACAACACGCGCGCGCCCGCACGACAGACCCGTTTATTGTACAACACGAGTGTACGTACTCGGAAGAGGAGCGCGTGCTGCGTTATTATCGTATTGTACGGCCGAAAAATATATAAAACTCCAAAGTATATAATATTATATGACGTATAATGCACCGGCTCTCGTGTGTATATAAACGTGCATTATTGTGTAATAACGCGTATATTATACACAAATATATATATATATTTTTTTGCGTTTTGTGTGCATTTTATTGTATATTATAAAGTATACGTACGCGCAGTGCATCGAGTGGTCCACAACCTGCACACAGCGTATTGTGTACAGGGTGGCTGATTATCTGTGTTACCGTTCGGATTTGCTTTGCACGGATGACGACCATACAGGTCTTTTACTATTCCAAGCGGCAGCCTTTGCTAGTGTATGATATTTGTTTTTTTATAAAAATTGTTTGTTGAGTTAGTTTGTTTGGGTGACGTGTTCTGCTTGGTTGGTTTCGAGGTGGTTAGGAAGTAGATGTGGTTGCCCGCAGGTGGGTGGCCTCGGTAGGACTTTGATCGCCTGTTTCGCGCCTGGTGATTAGCTGTGTTCTAGGTCCCGTAAATGGCTGTAGATTGGGGTTTGGTTTTTGTAGAATAGGGCACGAGCCTGTCCTCGGATAGTTTCTTTTATGGTTTTGGAAGATGTCCGTCTCAGTTATAACTTCATTCCTGACGTATAGTGGCATGCATGTTATTGACCGGATGCTCCTGGTTTGAATCGCATCTAGCTTTCTCCATTGGTTGGGTTATAATAGTGGAGCACATGCGGCACCGGCGTAGGTTATGACGGGATTGACGTAAAGTCTTACACGGGATCTTAGTAGAATGGAGCTTTTCCTACTTAGGATTGGGAAAAATATGCCTCGTACTATTGTGGTCTTTTTGACGATGTTTTCAACGTGTTTTCCGAAGGTCAAATGACATCTTATACATCTTATGTACCCGTTGTGTTCGTCCGTAGTTACTATAGTGCATAGTTTTAATATTTCCCAGTTACGAGCAACATTGTCGATTTGATTACTACAATGAGAGATAAATATTTTATTCGTTTTGTTTTATTATATTAAATTATCTAAAAGTTTTTTGGATCATTGTTTAAAAAACGTTTAGAAACCGGGAATTCAGAATGTTCGCAGAGTGAGTTTTCTTAACTGGTTTTTCGTGAGCTAATGATCTCTTCTTGACAATTAATTTGGATAAGTGTAATATCATGACTTGACCTTTTCCAGAAGTCGCGCTTCCATCCATCATGTATACCACTTAAATGGTACTCCTATTCAACGTGTGATTCTTTTTAAATATCTCGAGACTTTTTACTATCCATCACTGAGCTTTGAGCACTACTTTAATATTACTATTTATAAAGCATTTAAGATCTTGTACTTTGTCAAACGTAACACTAAAATATTTTCTTTGGTTTTGTCTCTTTGCTTTCTTTATTTCACCTTAGTCAGATCTGTACTCGAGTATCATGTAAAAACTTCCAAGTTTTCCAAAGATTCGATATTTCGGAGTTAGGATGAAATAACAACCATATTTGAAATCAATAACCAGTAACTAAACTTTAATATTTTAGTTTCTGAGCGTAGTTAAAAATATTATACTGGTAGGTATTACAATGTGTTTGAAAAAAAAAATATATATATAATATATAAATATATGAATTATATATTGTATACATTATTTTGGATAGAATGAGTGGAGTAGAAAATGTATGGTAAAAAGCTTTTTGATAGAAAATGTGTTCTAGTTGGTATTTTAAAGACATCATTTTCTGATTTTCCTAGTAGATGTCTTTAGCGTAAATTTAAACCGAAAATTGTTGTAAATTGGAAAATTATAATATCAGAGCCTTGAAATTTAGCACTTTGTTGACATCATAAAAATTATTATTTTTTGACAACTTTTCAGTAATTTTAATAATATTTCGAAGTATGATTTGCTTTTTTATTTGTCTACACTTTTAAAGATAGAGTCGAGTAGGATATTAAAATTTTTATTTTATTTTATATTATTTTTATATTAAAATTTCATAAACATTGTTCTGATTAGATATTTATTGTAATTAGTGTATTCAAAATATCAGTTTTAAATTTTATTCGTCTTTTCGATTAAGGATAAAGAAAAACTACCGAAAAAAAGGGAAAGTTGTTAAAAATTGAAATATAACCTTACTCTGTGCTTTCTTCAGAATCTTTGATTTATCATTGCTTCCAAATTCAATGCACTCAATATTAGTATCCATTATTCCATTGTAATTTTCTTAAACATAAAGGAAGAAGCAAATTTAAAAAAAAAACATGGTTATTATACCGTCTAGAACTAATTAATTTTCCATCGAAAAGCTCTGTATTCCAAAACTCTTACTAGACACCAACTACCTAAAAAGTTGTTTCCAAAAAAAAAATAAACGTTTATCATAAAACCAAGATATTGTATATAGCGACATATAAACAGCATAATATTATGCTTTGAATTATTCGAAATTTGGGAGAATGTTGAACTGCATTGTTTATAATTATTATAATTTTTTTATTATTTATTTAAGAATGCTTTTTATAGATGATTATAAATTATATACATGTTTAATCTTCATATAAACATTTTAAGGGCAAATAATTGACACTTTTAATAGGTAAGTACTTTAAATTTTTCATCGCAATGGTATATACCTATTATGTAGCATAGGCGTACGCATAATTGTAGCAGGGTGTTTGCGTGCACCACCTGCGATCTCAAGTTTATCGTAGATAATTACAAATTTTAGTAATTGTAATGGGGAGAGGTAGTACTAGGGCCAGACTTAGGGCATTAAAGACACTTTCTCCGAGCCACTATAGTATTTAGGAGGCTCTATAGTTATTGATAGATTATATTCGATCGAGAAACGAATGAACTTTTTTTTTAATATTTCTATTTTTTAAGCAATTTTGGATTTTGGAGAATTTTACACGAATGACCAATTTTTTTTTGCTTATTTGCCCAGGGTTCCCTAATGTAGGATATAAATAGAAATGCACCATCTGCGAAAAAATGTCCTCGCACACCTATCTTATGTATGTACATTGTATATTGTATATATATATATATATACGAGTATATGTGTGTGTATATGATTGGAACGGAACTCGGATGCCGTCCATGCTCGATCATTTGCATATTGATGACATATGAAAAGACCCCTATACGTACATCAAGTCTCTCGGTTCTTCACATTTCGGATAACCATTTACCCCGCACAATAACATGTTATTATAATAAGTCGAGGAATTCGGTGGCGCTGCACGATGGCAGGGAGTCCATAAAAATAAATAATATGCTCTGTTCGATTTTTAAGAACGGACGAGCTACTGTGCTGGGCCCAGGTCGTGAAATATGCGGTTTTTCACCTATATAGTATATATACCTACTAT
Source organism: Pemphigus obesinymphae (assembly GCA_025469235.1). Taxonomy (NCBI): domain Eukaryota; kingdom Metazoa; phylum Arthropoda; class Insecta; order Hemiptera; family Aphididae; genus Pemphigus; species Pemphigus obesinymphae. The sequence continues at coordinate 47,140 of JAIPRL010001418.1, read as the reverse complement.
ATATAATAATATAACAATATATACGACAGTACGTTCATTCTGTATATAATAGCCACGTGTATTATATAATAGCCCGGTAAGGACCCGGTAAACTTGCAGCGATCGTAAACCTGCCGCGCGCCGTCGGTCCTTCGAATTTCGGCATAACAAATCGTTTCGAAATCATCTGCTCGCGCCTCTCTCTTGTTAAATATTATTTTATACACTGTTTGCGTAGGTACCTGTACATATATAATAGATTTCCAGTTAATACGCGAGTATTTTGTGGTTTTTTGTAAAGATTCGTGTGGTTTTCTGCGATAATAAAAGTGTGTCGTCCAATATAATGTTCGTTTTCCGATATAATAATACTCGAGGTCCTTTGTCAAACGCTTCACTCATCCCCCCTCCCAAAAAAAGTCACCTCAATCATATAATCCTCTTATGCCTGTTGAAAATCCTTTCGCAGACTCGTATATTCGTATACCAATTAAACGCACTAACGTTTACGAGAGCATTTCTAAAGTTGAAATATATATGCTAATAATTAATATAGATTTTAGGGTATTGAATATTTGGATTCTGAGCGATAACGAGTTAGAAGAAAAAGTCAAACTAAATAATTTTTTATGAATAATTTTTAACATGACGATTTTCTTTTTACAGTACAAGTCAACTAATTACCTATATGCGTTATTTATGTTACTCGTAGAACCAGTTGAGTTGTTCATTATTTTTAATTAATTATTTGATAAGTAAAATTAACATGAGAGTCCGGTCAGTAAGGGATGAAATCACTTCGCTCTTCGGGTGTCAGTATGGACGGATGAACTTCGATTATTGGACAGAATACTTTTGGTGGTTGTATTGCATTTGAAAGCAAAATGATAAATTTTAAAGAAAAATGATAAATCATGTCTTTCGATAAAACGGTTCTGAGCGAAGCTTGGTTTTAATGGTTTTATATCATTTTCAAATTTATTAACATCTTTTGTTTTAAAGAAAAGACTCAGAAAATTAAAAACTAACATTTTAAAAATACCAAATGCAATAAATATCCTATAAGAACGATTTTAACTCGAAAAATCCTACTTAACTCCTTTTACTCATATAGACAATGACAATATTGTATTGCAAGAGGACGTGAAAATTGGTAATCCTAGGGGGATGATAAGATAAAGGTTGGGGGTTGTATGAATTTGACTCCCCCCACCAAAGTTTTTAATATAAATTCTGACGAAAGTATGTGGTTGAAATAAAGTTGCAAAATATTGTTATACAATAGTTTCACATAAATCACACTAAGTGAGAAGGTTATATTTAAAAATGGTTTTTGATAAATATACATTTTATATTTTTATTTGAACTACGATATTGCTTATAAATGTATATAATAATATCACGTTTTTCAAACATTTTGGTTCAAAAAAATATAGTAATGTTTTGATATATAGTTCCATAATTTTTACACATATTTTAATAAGTTTTCCAAAAACATTATATCAGTTACAGATACGTACATCTCGGTAATATTGAAATATTTGTTTCACAATACCTACTTAAATATGTATTGTTCAATGTTTAACACTTTTATGTTATAATTAACGTTTTGTTTGTTTGTATATCGCGTCATATTTTAAAATATTAAAAAACATATTCGTTAAGAAAATCTGACAAGTATTTTACATTAAAAATAATAAAAATACTAAAAGTAATATTTCTCTCAATGATCGTATCGCGGGTTGCACGTGCAGTATTTAAATACACTGAAGATTTTATCATATTTTTAATACGCTTTTATTACATATAAAACCTCGTGTCTTTTCAAATGTATTCTGTATCGTAATAAAGTTTGTGAAAATATATCGTAAAGTTATATATTTTTATACTGTTTTATTTACAATTGATTATCTCGTTTAAGCATTTTATTTTATAACAATAATAATATAATCGTGTCATCGGTTTCGTTATATTGTATATGTATATAAAAAGAAGTTAATGGACTTTTTTTATGATATTACACGCGTTTAATAGCATGTATTTCACACGTTTTTACGTCCAAATATTATGAGCCATAAATTGGCCGGACACAGACAACATTAAGCGCCCACCCATTTGATTGAAATCTGTAAGTACGTGTTATAATATTCCACGTAGATCGTCGTTTTTAATAATTAACAGCCATCGGTTTTTGATAAAGTATAATTTTGATATTATAATATACAAATACAGAATGGACATCCCTCTCGTAAATTCATATAACTTATTTGGTTAAATTTGTTACAAAGTCCAGTGTTCTAAATTACATTTTTTTTTTTTAAGTACTTTTTTATATTTTTATAGTTTTATTTTTTATGAGCTATATTTTTAAGTCAGAATGATAAATGAATCGATTCGTATCATTCGCAGAAAATTAAATTGTTCTAAATAAATATAAAGTTTTCAATATTATCATATAAATGCAAAAATACTCACCAAAATAATTTGAAAATACCGAGTTAGAACCTTTTCGTTTCGAGGGCACAAAGTTCGTTGAATTGACCATAACGTAAATTATCATATGATTTAAAAAAGTATATTGTTATTTGCTGGTAAAATAATGAACACTTTAAATTCTCCAAAAGAACCCCTTAACCTATGCGAGATAGCCGGCTAGTGATTGATCTCTATGGTCTAAGTCAATGAATAGTCATGTCATTTCAACCATCTGATAACTGTTCTTTTACAACCTGTTATAATTTATCCTTCTGTAAATAAATATGTATAGTATTTACTCCTATTTCATTTAAAAACTACAATACCTGTGTCTTATTTTGTATACTTCAATTGATTAATAAAATTCACATTTGTTACATTGGTTAAGAAATTACATTTTGTCACTTCCTATATTTTCTTGTTTTTTATTTTTCACTATACGCTCAATACATTATGTTTCAACTTAATCATTAAATTATCAAAAATTTCTGTGAAAAAAAAGCCGTTCAGTAAGCAGGGGAAACACTTTGCTCGTTGGACAGCGAGGAAACTGCAGTTGGTTCATTTATTGCATTTGAAAGTAACGAATAATTATTTTGTTTCGATATAACGATTCTAATCTTTATTGATTACTTGGTTTAATGTACATAATCAAGTATTACATTGTAGAAAGAATTTTTTAATTATATTAAGTACAATTTTGTGTATAAATTGTAGACTTCAATATATTATTAGTTATTATTATTATTATAGTTACAAAGTTACGTTGGTATACAATTTATATTATACATACTCTGTAAACATTTGAAGTTTCTAAAATTACATAAAAAAAAAATTCTGTTGAAAATGAAAATCTGCCAATTGTTACATCGATAATTTTTAAAATAATGATAATATTTTTATCACAATAATCTAAATATTATTAGTTCAATATATATATATATAATATTGTAAATACAATAAATTGTCAACTTGATAATTATTATAATCGCACAGCAAACAACGTATATCACATTGATATAAATGTTATTAAAACGATAATTATTTATAGTGATGGGCAACGATATTATTTCAGATATCGATATCGATAGCTATCGTAAAAAAAAAAATTATGGCATTATCTATCAATTTGCCTATGACAATTAGTTCTTAATTATTTAAAAACAACAGTTTATGTATATATAATACTAAACCCATTATGGTCTCTTCATTCATATTTTAGTAGTGTTTACAAAACGCCAAACGGTCTGTTGCAATTACGAAAAGCTGTAGATTGTGTATAAGATTGTGAATAGAATGTATTCCGTATATATTAAACTATATACTCTATTCGCAATCTTATATACACCGTCTATAATTTTAGGATTCTAATCATAAGTTTAGATACCTTTAGATATCCCCGTTGTGTTCGTCCGTATGACCATAATTACAAGTTGCTTGATTTGGTTACCAAGGAGATTGATATTATTCGTTTTATAATAATTTTACTACATAGTGTTACGAGGGCCATAATTGATTTGGTTACTATGTATAGGGAGATAAATATTATTCATTTTATTTTATTACATTCTGAGCGTAACAATGTGTTTTTATTTTTTGTTTATGTATGTATACACTTTTTCGGGCAGAAAGAGTAAAGTAAGAGTTTTCTGGTATATAGAAGTTTTTGATAGGATATTCGTTCTATAGTTGGTACTTTATCGAGGTATTTTTTTGTTTTTCCAAGTGGTGTTCAAAAACGTAACGAAAAACTATCTTTTATAAGAGAAATATCACGAAAATTTGTTAAAAAATTAGAAAATAATAAACTAATGAATCATGATAGTTAGGTACCGACTATACACGTGATATGTAACGTTAATTATAACTACCAAAAAATACCGACAGATATTATAAATTGAAATATTAAAGGGCCAGAAACTTGAAATGTATACCAAATATATTTATAATACTATATAACTTTGTATATTGCAAACATCGTAAAGATGACACCGAGCTCCGCTCTAAATCGTTTTATCGACAAAAATAATTTATCGTAGCTTTAAAATTATTTAATACATTTTCCACGAGTATCTTATCTGACTAACTTCCATCCCCTACCAACTGGCTTTTTTTAGATTATTGTTTAATTAATACGTTTTTATAAACCGGGAATTGGGCATACTCGCAGAGTGGGCTTTCCTAGCTTGTTTATTTATTTATTTATTTATTATATAGAATGAGCTAGAGCCCAAATTTAAAGAAAATTAATATAGGTTGTACAATGATCAATTAGTATATCGGGTATTAAAGAAAATAAGGAAGAAAACAGCAAAACAAAAAGAAAAAAAAATATCAACAAGTAAATAGAATTTATATATATGTACAATGTACAATGTTAATAATGACGTGGCTCGTGACTAAACCATCTTCATTAATAACTAAAATAAGAATCAGCGTTGGCAGGGCACATTATATGGATAAAAGGAGTATTATTTAGGTAATCATAGAATGAAAAAGGTACATAGAAAGGAGCAAAGGTCCTAGTCAGACGAACCGGTACTTTAAAGTTAAAAACTTTATCTAGTGATTCGGAGGAGTCTTTCTCGCCGGAAATATGTCTCGTGAGGAACCGCAACCCATCAGCCTGTTGGCGTTAGACAAAAGCAAAGAGACGACTAAGAGTTGAGTAATCATACGGGGGACAATGAATATGTAAACTATAAGATGAAAATCGTAAAAATTTTCATGACACCCGCTCGATCGTACAATCGTCACTAGATGTATGTGGGACCCAAAGCACCGATCCGCATTCGGGTAAGGGCCGTAAAAATGCTCAATAAAGAATTTTAAAATAAGTCGAAAGTTTAAACTCACGTATGACCCCGATGACAAACCCTAGTAATTTAAATACTTTGCAGCACAAATCTCCTCAATATGCACTCGAGGGCTCAGATGTCTAGAAAAACTGAAGTCCAATATCACGTATAGAGGAATCAGCGCGAGGAATGGTATTGTCAAAAACCATGTAAACGAACCTATGATAATTTGAAATTTGTGCTTAAATTGAATTAAATTTCAAGTAAGAACAACTTTTCGTCGTACCATATAAAAAAGGGTGCAAGATTGTTGCCTTTGTAGCCTTGGTCTTGTCCGTTGTAAGTTTTAGTCTTGCTAGTGCTATAATAGTATATTATATCGTCCATCGGTCTCGAAATTACCGCGAGGCCAAGACCGATTTCGCTCACCGCCCATACAGTATAATATAGAGATGCCTTTACGTACAGTCGTATGCATAGCAATATGAAGCAATCAAAACAGCGAATTACAGTGTGACCACATATGAGGGAGTGAAATATTTTATTCACTTTGTTTGAAGTTACACTAATTTCAATCAATAATTATCTATTTTTCCCGATAACAATTATTAATTAAGGTGTAGGAAATACGATACAATATTTTTATCAAAATATTTTTTTCTGCACATGTCCTTACTGTAAATTGATGTTTTCCTTCCTTACCTATTTCACATTTTTTTTTTTGCCTATGGCCATTCCCCGTCACCGCTATTAGTATTTAGTAAATACTGTTCTATTTGCACTCGACAGTCGATATACATCTACATGCGGCGAGCGGGCTCTCCGCGTGCGCGTATAATGTCCACGCGTTGGCGGCGTGCGAGGGATGTACGCGGACGTATACCTATACGTCTTCGACCAATTACCCGGTATATTATCATAAACCGCTCATTACCGTACAGTGTGTGCACGTATGTGCGTACATAATACCCCGTGCTTACACGTATAATATTATTACGTCCGTTGTACGTTAATGTATATAAAATAGATCGGCGACGACGCTCGTTGGCCGTGAAAATAGCGTATTATTTGTGTTGCGCGAGTTTAAAAAAAAAAAAAAAAAAAAAAAATACACATGTACTGCACCGCACGGCCAGTGGTGACGGCGACTTGAGTGTACTTAGTACGTTATATAATATATATATATATATAGGTAAGGTATACGTCGTATGCGATTGCGAGGGAAAAAAAAAAAAGCTGGTATAAATCGATTGTTGTGTATATAAGCGCAATTACGAAATATAATTGCCGCATTGTCCGGCCGTCGGATTTCCAGGGCACGGTGAATGGGTTCCTAATTGTTTCTGAAATGAGTCTGACGTACCGTGAAATAGGGTGAACACATTATTCGCCCGACACCGGAGAAACGGTCCATTGTGGCGGCGGCTGCACGGACACGTTCAATAGGACTCTGATTAACCGGTCGCCGAGCTATATATAGGTACTGCAGTGTATAATATCGGGTCTCTCTCTCTCTCTCTCTCTCTCTCTCTCCGACCACAATAAATTATAGATATATTATATTCTTCTTTCGGTACCTCATTCGTGTACCCCTATACGTAGTGTATTATATAGGTACACAAACCTCTTTCTCTGTACATATTATTGTGTTCATCATCTCTCGGCCTGTACGCGCCCGCCAATTACCATAATTTGGTTAACCGATACGTCAAGAGACGTTTGAAAATTGAAAATTGAAAATTGAAAAAAACAACAACATTAATTCGTTTATATTACCGCCGTCATCGTCGTTATTGACGGGTGTAATTGAAAGGATATATTATAATATCTCGGCTATATTATAATAAATAGGTACGTATTATATATTATTATAGGTCCGGTCGGTGTATTAAACGTAAATACCGTATTATTACGCCGGCGGAGTGTTGTAACGATCTAGCGATGACTGCGGCCATGATTTATTTCACGCTCTTTTATAATCGCATTACATAGCTAGGGATCGCCGCGATGCACACCTGTGCGAGCTCGCGCGACCCGGACAATCGCGCCGGAATTGACCGCACCGGGATGAGCGGTAAAGTGAGCTCGCGTGTGCACAAAAATATGACTGATAGGTCCTATACGGCCCCGTTCGCCGTCGTGACTAAACGATTATTTGTATACCGCACAATAACATAACACATAACACATAATAAGTGTACACATCGTGAAGATGAAATATTATACTTGGGGGCACGCTATACATACGCCTACCCCTAAATACACGAGGAGACGACGACGGAAACTATATCTCGTGTATATACGTCGTGTTTCCGTTGTCGTCGTTGTGCACATACAACGCGATAAAATTAAGGCGCGGGATTTTAACGCAAAACACGATTTTAGCGGGCTGTATGTACGCGTAGACGTCCAGGGCAACGAAACATTTATTTAGCCTTTTTTTTTTTTTTTTTTGGACAATTTTTTACATTTTGGTCATATATATATATATATATTTATATATATTTGATGCTCGGAGAATGAATAGATAAATATTATAAGATTATAAAATTTTGCGTAGAATGAAAAGTTTTAAAAATATATAAGCATATTGATTCATTTTGTTTCGTAAATTAGTAACATTCTTAGTACCTACGTAATTCTCGAAGTTTCGACAATATCAATAATACAGAGGTATAATATAATCATATATATGTATAACTTCGATAACGTTATGTAACGATGCGATAATGGCACAAATAACTAATTAAAAATTTTTTTTCTTAAATAATATTATACAAAACTGCTCAGAATTGTGTTTTTTTTTTTTTTTATTGAATTTAAATTCATTTTTAAATATTTTTAGGGCATTTTTTTAGCGCATTAAATCATATTTTTTTGGGAATATTCCACTTATTTTTTAGGGCATTTAAGTCCGTACCCTAGTTATAATAGACGCGTAATGTATCGACGGACATTTTGCAGGACCAAATACACAACTCGTATACTATTATTATTATATTGTATACGAGAGAATATTAATAATTATCGACATAATGTATAATCATAGATTATATGGATACAGAATATGGCCACTCGCAATGTTAACAAAAACGATTACATCATTTAGCCACTGATAACTCCAATAACTCCATAGGAATCAGTGTCTACAGTCCACGATATACAGGTAGGTATATACCACAAATTTAAACTTTATTCCCGTGAGCAAAAACTGAAACCCGCGTTGTTTTATTATTATTTATTATGATAACATTAAAAATATTTATACAATAATATTGTATATTAGCGAAATAATTTATATAATTATATGTACCTACACTGATAAATGTGGAGCCTATCAGAAGAAGGTGTTCGTCGATCTATTGTTTTTGGGCCAAGTGTGTTATCTGTATTCATATAATCTGTGCCCTGTGTTATAATAATATGTTTAGAACAAGACTGTATAGTAGATGCTAGGGGTAGGGTTACGGGTTCTTCAGCTCCGATCAAAATGTCAGATTTATTTTCATTTTAACAGTTCCACACTTACATTAGTGATGTATATAGCGGAATACTAATTAAACCATTTGCGTATTTGTTTACAGTCACAAAGATAGCCGTGTAAGGAATTAATACGTTTCTCGTTTGGACGATTTAAAGATATGTAACTTTATTTTACATTATTTTATATATATATATTTTTTTTTTTTTGAGGGGGGCTTATATTTTTAATTTTTTATTGCATATTTCATGATTTCAGAATTTGTTATAAATATTTTGTCTGACCAGCAAGGTTATATACACACGGTCACACGCATGTACGTTTTTCTGCTTTTCTAACGGTCAATTATGTCGCCTACACTAGGGTTGGTACGTCTAAATATGTGTACATACGTTCTACTAAAATCATTACAAAAAACCGCGTTCACCCCATTCAAATTAGCATATCATATTATTACATTCGTGCACATTCACCTTGCGTATCGAAAAATATGCAATGTACATTTTCTTTTTTTTGGATTTTTTACTTTAAGGGTAATAGAAATTGGTTGAGTTGAATATAATGTTAATAGAGGGATTAGTTATTTTTTTTTTAAATTAATTGATTTTAGTCAAAAAATTTTTTTAAATAGTTATAAGATTTATACTTTATTATTTTTTATATGATTTTTAATTAATTTTGTTTTTAATTTTTAATTTAAATAGCTTAATTTACAGAGTATTATATTGAAGATATAAAGGTAATATTATTATTTTTAAATAATTTTAAAATTTTATTTTTTTTTATTTTTGGAGGCTAAAATTAATAAAACTGGTTAAACTTAGTTAGGTAAAAAAAATATGTTTTTTAAAAACTGACTAAATTTAGTTAAAAAATTTTTAAAAAATTTTGAAAGGTTTATACCTTTCTATTTTTTATTATTTTTAAATTTTAAATTTAATATTTTAATTTGGATTATTATATTTAATATTATAATAATATTTTAATATAATTTATTTATAATTTAGTTAAATAATTGTTTTTATATTGAAAATATAATGTTTTTTTTAAACTAATAAATAGTTTTAAAGATTAAACATTTTATACTTTAAAAGATAGTTAGCAGCTTCTTTTTTATAAATCTTTTTAATTGGAATTTATTTCAATATTATTATTAACAGTAATAAACCTCTATTTTAGTTTCAATTAAAAATAAGGATAATATTTATTATCTATTATTAAGTCGAAATTAATATGTAATTTTTACTTCTTATTTAAGATAAATTAATTTAAATAATTTTTAAAAGCAAATTAAATGTTATATTTTTTAATATATGCAAAGTTTTATTCTGTGATTTTAATGTAAAAAACGAAATACATACAGTTCCTCTAAATGTTAGGTTAACTGTAAGTAGTATTATATGCACAATTTGTTAGACTTTAACGTTTTTTAGAGTATTGCTTTTTTTTTATCTTTTAAGAACTTTTTTAGACTTCAGATAATGGTTTGTGATTATTATTATTTGTGAAAATGTTAATTTTCGTTTATTTACGAGTAAGAACCTAAGGACTAAAATAATAAAATAAAGAAATCAGAGAGATATGCTGGTACTATTAATAATAATAATTATACAGGGGATGAAATTTATTATTATTGTATTTTACTTTTGTAATCATGATGTAATTCAATTATGATTTAAATCATCATGTATAATGAATATATTTATGTATTTATTATATTATAAAAACATATTTAATATTTACATACCAGGTACCTGGTATGATGAGTGGTTTAACTTCTAGTTTCAATGCATACATTATTATGTTTTGCAAAAACTTTATTATTACCGTAAAAAAGTGTATAATATAATATTGTTTTTTTTTTTTTTTTTATAGATAACCGTTATTATGCTAAACTAAAAATTTAAATGTCGCAGATATAGATTAAGTACCTATTTGTTCGTTAGTTAACGATTAATAAACTAAAAACTACTGGAATTACTGGAAGTAAAATAAAAGTATTCTTTACAAGTCCGGGGATATACCTAAATATATATATATAATATTGAGTCGTTAATATTATTGTATATTTTATTACAAGGGAATAGAGGACCGTCTATAGTTTACATAATAATACGTATGGAAAATTGTATTTTAGTCGTTATTCCTGCATTTAGAGCACGCGCGTGCGGATTTCTCATTGTTTTCATCTGCGCAACATCTCCGCGGCGGGTACAATGAGGTGGTAATTAACAACGGCTCATACAAGTCAATACAATTAAAACGGACACGGCAATGTCGGCGGTGTAATTATCGTGTTATAAGGACAATTGTAAATAGCTCAGGTATAAACCGTATACCCGGTAACCATTGAATGTAATAATTGCCGACTCGGCGATTGACTATGGTTCAATTATTTACCTGTTGTTAGCCCGAAGAAACGCGTAAACAATCGCCGGCGCATAACATGCGTTTTTTTTACGCAAGTATGGGCTTTACTGGCTTAAACGCGTCGTATAATGTATCATAGACTATAGGCCGGGCCAGAGGCTAAAATATATACTTTTTCGTACTGCACACTTTAGGATTTTATCACCCTCCCCCTTCAGTGGCCTCATTTTACTTATTGATTGGATGGGGATTATGTTTTAATCAACTCATCAGAAAATCAAAATCAAAAGTGTTCATTTATGTTATAAAAACTTAAAATTATTTTGAGTTATTACATATTTAACACATAAATATAGTATTTATATAATTACAAAAATTGGCAATTATATTGAGATAGAAATGTAAATTTAAATATAAGTTTATAAGTGAACGAAGCGAGTGGTTTTTTTTTCTGATGATAAAAATACCTTTATCATCTATGAAATATAGGATAGCCTGAAATAGCTGTTAACGTGTTACTTGACACTTGTTGGTATTTTAGATTTTGCTGATGATACATCTTGGAATTTTAAAAAAAATATATTTAAATAAAATAATTTAATAAAAAAAATGTAAAATTAAAAATAAATACCATAATATAGAGAATAGAGCCACTACACGCTTTTTAACTTCGTACTACACACTTGAAATTTCGTATTACACAAAGTTTGTCGTACTGCACACAATTTTAGTCCCTGGGCCTAAAAAAAATGTGCCTGTACCCGGATCTAACGTAATCATATTTGACTGTTTTTTTTACTAAATATCCTGAAAATAAAAAGTTCCAAGTAAAATTCCTGGTGTTATAACTAAACCTATTGGGTCATTACGCGTTTAAAATTAAATAATTTTAATTTTAAATATTTATGTCAGTAATACAATCGATATTAATAATATTCTAACAACTTAATCATTTTCGCATTAAGAAGCATCTAACAAAATTATTATTTTGATTGATTTAGTTAGTATATAATAGTAGCCCTGTGCCACTCTCTATGTAATATTTATCTAACCGTGTTAGACAAATGTGTGACGTTAGGGCTTTTAAACAAACTGCTGTTCACTGATTTATGATTTCGATAACAAATTTCATATTCGGTAATCAACGGCAGATCTATAAGTCGATTTGGGGAAGTGGCGAAATCAGTTTCAAAAATTAATACAAATAAGCAAAAAAAAAAAAAAAAGAATAAAAAAAAGAAATCTAAACAATAGTTTCATATGTTTATAGAAATCATCAAAATACAAATACATTATATACGTATAACAATAATAATATAATATGTAGATAGCTCAAAAACTTCTTGAAATTGAGTTTTTTCCTATTAACTTCTATCTATTTACGATAAGAGTTTTTTGAGATTCTTTCTAGTAGGTAGTAATGATAATTAGGCTATTATATCCTATGAATTTAACTGATATATAGATGTTATATTTAGTCGATAGGAACCACGAATTATCGTCTGTTTGTTTTTTTTTCTCGTGTGTATGCGAGTATTTTTTTTTTATCAGACAACATTATAATTATGATGTAACATGCGTCAAAAAAAAAGTGGCGTATAAAAAAAAAAAAAAATAATCATTTAATAGATATTACACATTCAAACGTGTCTGCTCGGCTTCCGCCGCCGAGAACACGCGATAAGGACGCCCCGCGAAGGAGCAATCCTCGCGGGCATATATATATATTAATAATAAAAACAAAGCGTCGATTACTTATATCATATTATAATTTTATAAACTACATATTATTATATAAACATATTGTACGAGTATATTATTATAATATATTATGGTGTTGATGGCAATTTTATAATTCATTAAATGCGCGATAATTAATAAATCGGAATATGTATTATTATACCAACAGTGTATAAACAGGTCATTAATAAAAAAAAAATAGAAGTATATACTATAATATATATTATTATAATAATGACTTGTCTAACCTCCGAACCGTATATTATATAGGTACGAGTATGATATACATCCGTTACACGTTGATTCGGACCAATTATCAACACTTAAGCGATATAAGACTCTCGAATGCCGTATAATGTAACAATTTACTATAAAAATGTACACAAAACATTTATATTAGGTACAATATATTTTATATCTCATATACCTAGGTATATAAAATCTATATAATATAATATATGATAAGGACTCGAGGTACTTATTATGAATGTAATGTAATGTGATAATGGTTATTATGCTTAGATCCTTAAGTTCACTGATATGGAATATGTTCCGTACAAACACTCTAAATACACATACCGTATAAAAATAATACTAATATAGATAATTAATATTTCGTAAAAAGTTATTTAACTTGAATGAAAAACAACACATTATTGTAATTTTGTAATAATATATTATATACCGAACGTGTCTAAACATCGTTTGTGTTTCGGTCATAATGATAAGGTATAAAAAGTAATAAAACCGTGCAATTTATACACCACTCTAATATTGTGATAAGACTCTATTATTATCATTATCATTATAATCGTTAGATTTATTAGGTTTTTGTTTTGTTTAATCAGTGTTAATATGTATATTATATACTAGTGCTGGGCACTATCGAATATTCACTGTCAAACTGTTCGATAGGTAAGTTACTATTGAACTGTTCGATAGTTACTTCAAACTATCAACTACTTCAACTATCGAACGATAAGGTCCGAGCTATTAGATAGTCAAACTATTCGGTTAGTTTGAAATATTCGATAGTCGACGAATTACTCAATCATATAATATATTCGATATTTATTATTATGTGTTTAATAACATGTAAGTATTATAGAATAATTCTTGTTGTTGTTGTTGTTCTTCTTCTTTTTCTTCTCTCCCAATTATTTGGGGTCGACCATCCTAATCCTACACTTCTGTCTTTTCATCTCTATCTCTTTCATCAGTTCTATCTTCCTGTATACTGCCCAACATTGTGCTCTATACATAATTTTAGATCTTACCACTGTTTTAAAAAATTTACCTTTTCACCTAATATGGATTCTTTTGTCACATAAAACACTTTCTGACGCTTCTCTCCACTTTATCCATCTACAATTGTATTTCATATTCTCTTCGAATCCCCCATCTATCTGTACAACGAACCCTAAATACTTGAACATCTCAACCGCCTCACTACACCTCCACTCAACTTTTTTTCTAGTCTTTCCCTATTCCCTCTGTATTCCCTTTCACCAAAACTATACTCTACATATTCTGATTTACTCCTACTAATCCTTAGTCCTTTTCTTTCAAGAGCTTTCCTACACTTTTCAAGTCTACCATTCAATTTCCCAGGACTCTCTGCTATCAGTACTATATCATCTGCAAACAGCATGCATCATAGTACCCCATCATGGATATCCTTTGTTATTTCATCCATTACCAGGGAAAATAAGCCCAACCCTGATGTACTACCACTTTGACCCTAAAATTCTCAGTTTCTCCGCACATACTCTTGTACTTGCCCCTTCATACATATCTTCAATAATGTTCAAATACACTTTTGGTAGTTTATTAATGCCCACTTTAAGATATTTCCCTAGGAACTCTATTATAAGCCTTCTCAGATCAATAAATACTATAGTATTATAGAATAATTATGTAAAATACAAAACATTTTGCTATCTGTGGTCAATATTATTAACAAATCATAATATAATTTTAATATAGTCAGTTTTCGTATAGGACATGTGTCTAATATGAAAATAATAATAAATGAGCTTTTTTAGTGTTAATGTATAAAAAAGTACTATATCAATTTTATTTCCTTAAGATAAATATGATAACGCCAGTATAATACGACAGATGCGATTTTAAAAATAATCAAAATAGGCAGAAGTGTCCCAAAATTACTATGGCTTCGAGCATTGGTGATATTATTATTATAGTTTACCGAACAATTCGGTTAGTACAAACTCATCAATAGATTACCGAATTATTCGGTTGTATAATAGGTATAGTTTTTGTATCAAACTATTCGATAGTTTTTGTCGAAAAATCAGCATTCTGTCATGTAAAACTATTTTAAAGTTTAGGACGACTATTGAATACTATTCTATAGTATAAGTTATTCGATAGTTAAAGACTAATTTTATTTAAAGTATTTAAATATGTCTCATATATTATTAAAATTATAATTCATAATTAATTTCGAATAAAATTCATTTTTAATAATAATTGTGTTTAAACACATTCCATTGAAATTTTTAAAAACTTATTCAACTATTTACGTATCGATTCCTTGCAAAATTGTTTGAAGTTTGTTAAAGCAACTTCTTTGGCGTATCATATTTCATAATGCCAGGTTGACTTTATATAGTCTACTTGTAAATAAACATTATAGGTAAACTAAAACCTCACGCAAATGTGTAATGACTTGATTCTGGCCGAGAACCTTCAATCTATTCAAATACTGTGTTGAAGATAAGGGAAACTATTTAAAATAATTGACAGAAAGACAACTGTTTCGGACATGAGAAAATAATTTTCTTTGTAGGCTGTTTTTATTAGGTCAGTTTTTGACCGGGTCTGGATAGACATTTTTTGTTGTGACTTCGATATACCATGATTATATGACATAACCATGATTCTTAACCCATAATTGACCAAGATACAGTCATTACAAATTTGAAAAAAATTGTTTTTTTTAAATTTGAAACGGATGTAACTATTGATTTGTTATGAATGTGAGACAACACAACTTGTACATTAAAATCACTAAAAAAAATCCACCTATCAAAAAATTTTACTTAATGGAGGGGTTTCCTTTTAAAAATAATTTTGTTTTACTGAGCATACTTACTGAACTTCGCTCAAAATCGTCTTTCGAACGCAATGATTTATCTTTGCTTTCAGATTGAAAATAATAATAATAATACATTATCTTGTCCGAGGATTGAAGGAACGATGGACCAACTCTACCATTTGTATCTGAATGATTTTTTTTAATGTCCATTGAATAAAACCAGGATCAGATATTTAGTGTTACCTTTATCGTCGCGGTTACACTGTAGTATATTTGTTGATTTTTTTTTTTAGTACATTCGGAAGCTCGTAATAGCTGCAGGTGTACCTACCATTCGCGATAAAAAAAACAACCTAGGACAATTCTACTTGTGGGCCATATATATATATATATATATATATATATTGTAACTGTATATTACATTTCATTAATTATACGTTCGTGTGTAAAATATCGAATTTTTATGAAGCAACACTTGGCCATAAAAAAAAAAAATAAATAAATCGTGATTAAACACTTTTAAACCTACCATCTATAAAATGCATCCAAGCCAGTAGTTTCCCTCATAGAAGATCGTAAAAACCTATTAAGTTCTTAAGGAAAAGGATAAGCCAATATCGTCGCGATGTATATCCTATACTCAGTCGGATTAACGAGTCTTGTGCGGTGACTCCGCGCTGTCTGGTTGTATAACAGTCAATGAATCGTATTTTTTTACGACCACGATCATTTCGAATATTCAAAAACGAAAAACGCTACTATATTATGTAATAGTATTAATTCTACTACCGATGACTAATACTATAGGTATATAATATTATTATGTAGGTGACAATAGATAACAATAATTCTTGTCTTTCGTATTTTATCGATAAGAATTCTTGACGCTGATTTTGTTGCCCCTTCTCGTGTTTATCCAACGTCGTAAAATAATTTCCGGTCACAATCGAATTTTTTTACGACGAACCGTAAATTCACACTTATCTATCGAAAACACACGATAATAACCGTATACGTCGAAACTGCTAGATAGTCTAATTAGCGACGTCGAATATCGAGAAATCTTTTTTTTTTTTTTTTTTTTTTTTAAGAATATATTATTTTAGACGTTTACGATATATATAGGTAAATATTCATCTCGTAAATCGTTCACCACAAGGATTTTATTAACGAACGTCATAAAATTAAGAATGTAGTTCTACATATCTGTATATTATAATATATAAGACGTATACTTTACTTGCACACGCATCGTTGTATAGTCGTGGGTCCGATTACAATCCGATAGCAATGTTTTCACATGTTTTTTTATTTTCGTAATTTGGGTTGCTCGTAAAAAAAAACGGTTATATCGTTCAAAAAAGGGACACGTACCACACAAGGTTATTATGTAATACGTGTAAATGATTCTCACAAACCCAAAAATTGGAATAAATTAACGAAGAGCCTGGAATTATATAAGATATGGATAAGTTGATCAATTTTTATAACTCGTTTAATTAGGATAATGTATAGCAAATTGTAAGTCGAGTTTAAAAGATAATTTAGATTTTTCTTTTGTTCAATCAAAAGCTAATATACAAAAAATTAAAAGTTGAAATGTGAAGTTTTCTGCGGATTTATAAATTAGTAAATTGAATTTGAATTATTGAGTGTTCTTAGTTGCTCAGCAGAGCTAGAGAGCTGGTGATTTTACAACGATGTTTATTTTTGTTTTTTTTTTTTTTTTTTTTATGTGGACAACTCTCCGACCAGAAGACTTGATTTAATCGGTACAGGTGTAACCAATTTTCTATATCAAATTTTAATTCAAATGAAATGCATTCGATTAGATGATTTTATGTGTTCAAATCAACTCATTAAGTTAGAAAGTTATTATGAATTAAACCGATTTGGTTTAAATGTAACTTTTAACTTAATTTTAACTTTCTAACTAGTTAGCTTTAGTATTATATATCGTAATACACTAGATTTTATATTTGTGTTTCAGGCTTATGCATGGTTGCATTGTGCAACATTTACAACATGGTGGACACACTATATTGGGCGGCTATAAAAATGTGTGTAATATTTATCATAAGTATCCATTTTTTTTTTTACTATTATTATCTGTGATAATAATATAATGTATTATTAGACGTGTGTCGAACGGTTTGAAGTTCGAAAAATCGAAACGAACTTTAAGAGTTAAAATCGAACTGAACTCAAGAAAAAGTTCAAACTTGGACGAACTATTTTTATATATGAATTTGAGTTAAGTCGACCAAATAAAGATGATGTTTTTTTTTTATTTTGCTTATTATTTACGTTTTTAAGGAAGTATTATATTTATTTTTTCGTTCGGGTTTCGGCTTCGGGTTCGACAAACAAACTTCGAGAGTTTGGTTCGGGTTCGGGCTCGCTCTTAAACTGAACTTCTGAAAAGTTCAGTAAGACACCTAAATTTTGAGTTCCATCCACCTGCTCTAATTATTATGTATTTACAGTCTCACAAACATATAGGTATATTATGGGCATTTTTTTCTTATGATCTCACTTTTTGCCTACGTCATTGATATAATGTATACTATAACCAGCCCTGATTCGGTTGTCTGATACTGAATTTATAATATGATATTATATACTTATCATCGCACCGGGCATCCCTCAGGTTCGATCGTGATTTTCGCGTTCTACCTAACCCTCTGGTTATTTATCATCGCACTCGTCGTAGGCACATACACGCACGTCATGTGTCATATTATAAACACACACTGGTTAAAACGGACACTTATTACATTATGTATACATCTAACCTAACCTAACTTAAACGCCACGCCTTCAACGACGTGTTTTTATTAATGATACGCGCGATCTCGAAATGGAATTTCGTCCCCTATATAATATACTCGTATATTATTATTATCATTGTACACTAGGTATATGATATGTATGTGTGTAAAAAGAAAGCAATGGATATAATATAGGAATATAATATATATATATATATATAAGGATGTCGTCTCGGAACTCGAGCGACTCGGACGTACGGTTGACAGGCTTTTGAAAGCGATTGAAGATCGCAATCGGAGAGAGCGGGTCACGTTATAATAATATGATTTATTTACAAAACGCGACCCTTTATGTGCGCTTTGTCGCCGCCGACCGATTTATACAATATATATATATATATATATATATGTGAACAGATATGTATTTATGTATATGCTGATATATACTATTATAAATGCTCGTACAAGTCACGCGGTATGCCATATGCGTATATCTACAATATTACGGCTGGTATAATGTACTTGTTACAAGTATGACATTTTTTTTTTTTTTTTCGTACTTTGAATACATTCGAAATACTTTTAGAATAAAAAAATTGAAAAATACTTGAAACACAACTTAACAATTTTAGGCCATAATGACTTTATGGGGTTTACATTGCACTTGCATTACTTTGCACTGGATTGTACCATAAAGTTTGACTCATTTCAATGTATTAAACAATAAAATATAAATAGTAATAATATTATGACGTGAGCTATTTGAATTTGATTTTTATAGTAGAGTATAGCGAGTGTACCGAAATCCTGACCTCTGTAAATGTGTAAACTTCTCCGCGTAAACTAAAAACTTACTGACTTGAATACAAGCCTGAGGAAATATTATAGCTGAAAAAAGTATACTTCAAACCAGTTTTTTCGGTGTATTTGTACTTGAAAAAAATCAATGAAAAATATATTCAAAAACTTGTTCGTGGGAGTACACTAATAGATATTTATAATACTTTACATTATACACTTACAAGATACATTGTGCCCTTCAAAGGGTTTATAACGTTAAATTATTTAAAAATTCATAGAGGTTTTTATGAAATTTCGGTGTAAATCTTAACCTAAATCACTGGTACTTACATAAATAATTCAAAAACGAATTCTCTGCAGTACATAAATTATCGAACAATACGCGTTCATTACACGTCTTATTGAAATTTAAAATTTAATCTAAATACCACATTATCCGTACACATTTTATTAGATATACAAGGACGTATAGCCACTGCAGGGGGTCCTGGCACCCTTAGAAAACCCTTAAGGGCTCTGAACGAGTCCTGTGAGAATACACGCGAAACAATAAGGCGATACGGACGTTGCCAAGTAATTTTGAATATTTTATGCATTGGTATGTTTACAGAACAGAAAATAATTTCGTCAATACGTTATTAACAATACATTCAGTATTGGTACCTAAATTTTAAGTACACTTTATTATTTATTACATTTTAGTAGAAGTGAAATATCGTTTTAATATTAACAACTGTGTTTATTTATTTAGATTTTGAGCAGAGTGAGGAATGTATTATAGTTTCTAAAATTATGTTCATTTTTTTCTTTATGAAGAACTTTTCATTTTTTGATTTTTCTAGTAGTTTCCTTGAGCTTAAAGAAAAACTACCTTTTATACAGTGTAATATGCAGTATGAATTATATGTATATTCAGAGATAAACCGTATTTAAAATACGGATTTGAAATAAATTTAGTATTTTAAATACATTGCATTCGAGTATTTCGTATTTCGTATTTAAAATAAATTTTAGGCTTATTTTAATAAAAGAAATTCACATAATTAAACGATACAGCCAAAACAATTTTTTACCAAATCATATTTGTACAGATTCTACGTAACTTTAAAATAATTTCTAAATGTAGAAAATCAAAGAGAAAAAAATGCAACGAGATGAATACATGAATACTAACATCATCGAATTCCCCACCATTTTTGTTAGTACCTATATTTTACGTCGCATAAGCAATAGTTGTTTGTTCAAATATATAACAATATACATTATACATGATATATTTCATTCAGATTAACAAGATGAAACTTGTCATCACATCTCCCCACCTGTTTTTCGATATTCCTCTTCTCTCTTTCCATCAATGTACATTTCCATTACTAGGTAATCTTACTGCTTCTGACTCTTCCCTTCCTTAATACATGACCGAGCCATATAAATCTATTTCCCCTCATTTTGTAACTATAGAAGCTACTACCACTTATATAATCACTCCTTATTTTGTCCCCTCTAGTCACTCTACTCAACCCCTCCTCAACCACTATACATCCACACTCAACTTTATTTCTTTTCTTTCCTTATTAAATTAATAACAATAAAAATTATTCGTATAAATTCACAATGTTTTTTTTATATGTATTTAATATTTCAGAAAAGTATTTGAAATACTCGGTAAAAATGTATTTTATAGTTTGTAATTCAAATATTTTTATTCGTGTATTTTGTGTTTTGTATTTCATACACATTAAATGATGTATTTTACCCGTTCCTGTGTATATTATGTATAATATGCATGTAGGTTTTTTGATGGAAAATTCATTATAGTTGATGGAACTTTAGAGAAATCATTTTTGACTCTTCTCCCAAATGTAAAAAATACATGGAAACTCCTTTGTAAAAGGTAGTTTTTCTTATAATAAGAAAACATGAGAAAACATTTCTCAGAAGAAAACTACTGGGAAAAGCGTACAGTAATAACATCTATACAGTACTAATTAGAACAAATTTGATATCGAAAAGTTTTTTACTCCAAAATACTCCAGCTCGATTCCTTCTACCCGAAGCAGACAAAAAAAAAAAAATACATATTATAAAATCAATACATTTCTGATTTCGCTCAGAATCTAAATATATTTAAAACCAATTATAAAACAGTGTTTGCAAGAGAAGAGGTACTCCGAAGGTGAAATATTAGGTGGAAAATAATAATGCAAGACGTACTACAATAACTACAGTCAATCGTATATTGATTCTTTCAGTTAAAATGTTAGACTTAAAAAATATGCAGTATGATACATTAGTGTTATCAATATTATTAATAACGGCGATAATTTATTATTAAAAATATTGTGTCTGCATAGTGATAATAAGTTGCACCGATAAACCGTATATCATTGATAATATATATTTCATAAACTCCTATAAATTAACACGGCAATATGTTTCTAAAAGTCAATAATTATATAACGAGATAATGACATAGTACAAAATATACGCTCTTATTACGCTCTATATATATGCAATATTATACAGCGCAGAACTCATATAATTAAGATGTATATAAATATATAAACAACCGCAAACAAAGGACAATTATTATGAGTCAGGTGATGTTATTGGACGCAATTAAGGAACCTACATAAATTTAAAAACACTATATTGATTATATCATAATATGATTAAACGTTATCAAGGACTTTGAACGATAATTATGATTACCTATATTATAATGTCTTAACGCTAAGCCCGGAGTTGAAGTGTCTTATTATGATGTAAAAATAGGTAATACTTACGAGTATCATTATTTTTTTTTTGAATTTTTATTTTTTGAATTTTTTTTCAAATAGTTTCAACGCGATTTAAAAAATAACATCCTACTTTCGATTTTAAACAGGATATTACGTGTGCCTATTACGATAATAGTTATTGATAACCTAAAATATATAATATACAGCTATGTCTATATGATATACAATGATTAATAATTTTCGATTAGGTACTGCAGTTAAACGATTCTGTACTTGATTCGTGGATTAATTAATTTTCAAAACGTGTAAGTGTAGGGAAAAACGGAAACTCTTTAATAGTGGCTTCGAAATTGTAAAATTGTTCATTTGAAGAACAAACGGTTTCAAACTGTACATTACCATATCTATATATTATAAGGTCATTATTATAGTCATATTATGATTAGCCATAACGGATGATAATTAATCAATACGTCAATACACCTAATATATATTAAGTATAGTACTATAATATAACACAGACAACGAAAAAATAAAAATATAAATATTCTAGACATTTCTAGAAAGTTAAATATAACGTATATAACGTATTTCTTCTTTTTAAATAATCTTCGGTCCAGAATTAAATAGATGCTAAATGAATCGATATTTGTAAATATAAAAAATATTGAACCATTAGAGGATGTTAGTGCAAACAATTTTCAATGAAAACCTCATGTTAGCAATTCTCATTTTTATCAACTTATAAAAATCTTAGAAATATGAAAAGAAAAACAAATTATAGATAACAACATTATTAATAGTTTCCTGTATAGCCTTTTTTTGATATTTACATTTTTTAGGTTATACTTATTTAAAAAAAAAAAAATCAAAAAATTAGGTTTTTTAAAAACTTTAAACGTGTTTAAATTTTAAATGCACATATTACAAAATAGCTACGTAGGGTGTTAGATAATAATGTTCTTTATCATTTTTTTTTTTTGTTTCACCTGTTTTTAAGTTGTTATAAATGAGAAATGCAAAAGTAATATTTTTGCATTTCATTTATACAATTTTACAAATTCATAAAAAACAACCACGATAATAAATTATATAGTACCTAATGGAACCAATTTATTATTATTCATTTTTAAAATGCAAACATTTTTCAATTAGGTATTAGATTTTTATTTTTCTTAAAATATTCTACAAATTGTCTTTATAGAATCCATTACAAATGGCTGTGATGACATAATCTTAAGATATAATATAATAATATACATAGACACGTTAAACAATCATAAAAGATTTAAAATTTCTTTTATATACTTATAATATAAAATACGACTAACCTGTACAAATTTCAGAAATTATATATAAGCATGAAGTAAAATAGTACTTATGTTGGTTTTTTATCTATATATAATATTAATTGTTATTATTCATAATAATCGCAATTAATAATGTAAATTAGTTTGGGCCGATAGACGTTTCTGTCGAATCTGATATGTGTAATAAATAATCATTAAGTAATTTATTGATAGTACTTAAAAACG
Organism: Pemphigus obesinymphae; assembly: GCA_025469235.1. Classification (NCBI taxonomy): domain Eukaryota; kingdom Metazoa; phylum Arthropoda; class Insecta; order Hemiptera; family Aphididae; genus Pemphigus; species Pemphigus obesinymphae. The sequence goes on along the minus strand of JAIPRL010001418.1, from coordinate 23,388 downwards.
CATATCTTAATCAATATCCGGGTGTAATAAAATTTAATAAATGGGATCACTACTATATTTTTTTTCCGAAATTCTTACACTTACATACACACAAAAACCTAAATTAATGTATGGATATTTTGTATATTTTTTTAATATACAACCTAACTAACCTTCTTCTCTGAAAAAATGTAATTAAAATTAATAATAATTAAATATATTTTCTATGTACTTACCTACTTAAATATATTTTAAATTCTTTAAATGATTACAATTTGATTATATATATATAGAGATTGTTTTTAAATGTTTACAATTTATTTTAAGATGATTTTCTTTCTCCGTCTAATTCACTGATAATGAAAATGAACATGTTCAGCATTCCTATCACAACTTTGTCATTTTTAATATTAGAGTAAATTAGCCTATTAGTTACTACCAAATAAACGAGAGCATTACATATGCTGTAGAAATGCCCTTTAAATAAAATTTAAAAAATTTTAATGTATCTATTTAAGTAATTGGAATTTTAAAAAATTGTATCTTTTTATAAAATTAAAATTCCAAAAAAAAGCTCTTCTACATCATAGATAATGATCTCGTCTATAAATTTCTTCTATAATACTACGATAATTTATTCTAATATTAAGTATGAAGAAGGTGTGATAATAATGCTGAGCGTAAATTTCGTATTTTAAGAGTTGGTTGGATGGAGACATCAAATGCGGTCGCTTCGTCCTTTTAAATACATGAAAATTATGAGGTCTTATTTTGACCGTTTCCTCCCGGGATAAAGCAGAGATTTTGAGAAAATGAATAATTGATGATACATATGACCCATATGATATGAGTATACTCAATCGTGAACAATGGTGTAGGAGAAGGAGGCAGAGGGGGTTCTTGCCGCCCCAGATATAAAAAAATTTATACTATTGCCCGTCGGATAAAATAAACAATCATCATCAATGTAAACATGCATAATTAATTTGTAACGTATAATAATAAATAATACTCAAGGTTTTGTACCTATCAATTATTATTATTCTCCTATAATCGGTGTATATTTGAATTATTAATTTTTTTTATATCATGTTGTATTCATATTTTCCACTTACTTATAGCGAGCTCTGTATAATGATAAATACAATATTAGTAAGAACCAAAAAGTGTTATCTGAAAATAATTCCATTTAATCATACAATCTTATAGGATAATAAAATAATAATTATTATCATATAATTGGATAGAAAAATCATTGTGCATTGTATCCATATCTAAAAATATACATACCTATACGAGTTGTTAATTAATATTGTCGCATCTCAGTCAGTCATCGTAGACTTTGTTTACTTCCGGCGAAAATATGAAAAAGTACATTATTTATATTTTATACTTAGTTTATTTTTATGCTGTTTTTTAAAAACAAATATTGATAAATATGAAAAATATTGTATAATATTTTAACAAACAAATAAGACTATTATATTAAATAATTTATTCCATTAAAGATTAAAGTATTAAATACACTTATATTTTATCAACGATATTATGTTGTTCTAAAGATGTAAGTACCATCAAGATTAGTTATTTATTGTACAGGTGTCAGTCATCAAGTAGGTACACAGATTTTTGTTTTTAGTTATTCCTTTTTATTAATTATTAACTTTGTAAATATGTACCACGACATATAGGTATATATATATTATATATGTTCTATACAAGCTTATAAAGAAAAAACTATGAAGTATTATTATATTTTTCACATATACTTTTATGTTTAACCGGTTTCACACTTTTTAGACATTTTATATAATTATTATACTTATACAATTTAAATATATTAATTAGAATTTTCTTACATTATATAGGTAGGTAGTAAAAAATAGATTAGCCTTAAATTTATATAAGTCTTAAATGTTGGCCCTCCTTCCCTCCCAAGTGAAAAACTTTGAACTACGACTAAATCGACCGGAGGACTATTGTTGATTATTGTCAATATTATTTAACAATGCCACAAACGTAAAATATAATTGATGGAATGTCAATAAAAATCAAAAATGTCGTCAATATTTTGATCAATACACGATCAAAATTATTGTCAATATTGAATATTGATCGTGCATGGGCCGCTTTACAGTAAATTATATTATGTTAATTTCGAAAATTGTTTTTTTTTTTTAATTTTATAAAAAATAGCACTAAAATAAATAGATTTTTTTTCAAATGGTGCATTATTTCCATGCTAAACACGGATCCCGCCTAGTAAATAATAATATTCGTTCAGAGTATATTATACGGACGTTTTCCACCCACGACAACCTGTAGTAACCGGGTAACCGGTACAGATTCTTCTTTTTTTGAGTACATAATATTATTATTATGACGCGTGCCCCGTGGTTGTTCTACGATTATTACTTTTTATTATTATTATTATTATACCCACAGGTCATCGTATTAATGTCAAATTGAAACGACTACATATAGGTACTATATATAAGTAAGTAGTTTTTATAATAATTATTTTCATTTTCGACGATTAATAATGTCAAAACATAATTTATATAAAATTATACGGAATATTATTTTTATACAAGTATTAATATAGAAGTAGAAGTAGAAAATAATTTGGAATCAAACTTTCTTTCTATTATAATTCAACAATATTTATACCTATGCGTTTTGTTTAATTATTATTTATTACAATAATAAAATTAGTCAAATTGATAGGTACCTATACATTATATACTTTTATATGGCGTAGTAAATACAAAATAATATGTAGCTATAATAAGTAGGTATAAATACAATATTTTATAAATTGTTGCGAGTTTTCTGATGTTGTATGTGAGATAGGCTTTAAAAAGTTTTCGGATAGAAGGCGTTTATGAGTATAGAGATGATAGCGAATTTCATCTACATAGTTATTTTTTCAACAAGTTTACAATAATATCTAAAGAAAAACTGGCAAAATCCAGGAAAATTTTTTAAAAATTAGAAAAAAAAATGTTAGAGTCAAAAAATGTACACTAAATATTAACTGTAAAACAATATAATTAGCTTTTGGGCTATTTATAAAATGAAATTTAGAACTAAATTTTTTTTCCAAAATCTATTTTTATTGGAAAGGAGGGCTATAAAAACCAAGAATGTGTGAAGCACTAGAGGATACAATATTTCCAGAAAAATATATGTTTTTTTAAATTAAATTTCACAAGAACATTGATTTTCAGGACAAATTATTTCAGGAAATGGTTTATTTTTAGGGGAGGGTATAATAATTATGAGGATTAGTCAAATAAATGAAAATAAAATTCAGAAAGATATTTTTAGGTTAACGTCAAATCTATATATTTTGAACTTTTAAGTTTTAACACAACACAATGAGCATTATTTTGTGATCCAATTTTTTATTCATATAAATTTTGAACATATTTATTGGACAGAGACTATATATGGTCAGTTTCTGCAGTGTACTACAATCATCAAAATTAAATAATAACCAGGAAAATATTAACTAAAAATAATGGAAATGGTGTCCGCTATTATGCATATTTTAATATATGTAAATAATGTACAGATTGTATATATTGTTATATGATATAATAATGTGTAAATTGTATTGTACCTACTATATAAAATCTAAATATTATGCAGTATAATTAACTATAGAAGCAAAGTTTAAATGGAAGTATTTTTAAACTTAATAGTTCTCACACGTATTTAAATCGACTTTGTATGATATTTCTAATACTATACGAAATATTTTAATTTGAAAGATTTAGGGATTATAATACGTACCTGTATATGGTTTAATAATGTAAGGGTCGATATTATAACACATGTTTTTGTCTTTCTTTTATCTGCAGTAATAATGACCGTCTAAATAGTTTATTGAATTTCGATAATAACGCACATATATTATATATGTAGATATACATAAAAAATAAAATCATCCATGTTTATCAATTAATTTCTTTCTAATAATGATCAAATTCCAATGTAGGGTATTTCTTTTGAAATACATAAAAACAGATATTCAAAGAAACTCACTTAAAAGTAAAAACATTCTTCAATAATTTATTATTCGGTATTATAATAGACGACTTAATAGCTCATTTTCGGTATCTGGCTATCCACTATTCATCGGTTTGGATCAATATGTATACCAAGGTAACATACAAATCAATGATAATAATATAGTAAGTAGGTAATCATTTTAAGAAAAAATATTTGAACCCGGACAAAAGTAAAAAAACAAAAAAATTACCTATGAATATAATATAATCAAATCGTCATGTTCCATTTCTTTACTTTTCCTTTTTACAACAATAATTTGTAAATATTTTAATGACAATTTTGTAATGTGCTCTGAATATAATATATATGGAATGCTTTATGTTGTAAATTTCTAAACATAGATTAGATACAAATGACATTACAGATCAGTTACAAAAAAAAAATTCTAACCAGAGTTAATATATGTTTTGACTTCCAATAATACCTGGGTGACTAACATACATTTTTTTATTGGAATCAGGTGCCGGTCCTTATTATTTATGTTTTACTAACCGAGGAACATTTTAAATATGGTAAATATTTTTATTTGTAAAATTAAATTTTTATTAATAAATTAAAAATGCTATTTTTCTATAAATTTTCGCCAAATCGTTTAACCTACATCTGAGTTTTGTCCTGATAAGTTATTGAGATAAGTGATTAATTTCCATTCCGTCCTTCAAACGTTTGATATGAAAATTACAAATATATATAAATGATGATCTCAAAACACCAATCTATAAAATAAAATTTTATTATTATTATACGATTTCATTATTATTTGTAATTTGTAATTATAATATTTAACTTATCGAAATTTGGCTAGATTTTACGAAATTTTTTTTTTACCAATATTTTTCATAAATCCCTAAATATATAATAAATATAAAATATTTTAAATTTTCATATCAAATATTTAAGAGACAGAACTAGTATGCAGATAACTAATTTTCTTTAACCCAAGACGAAACTATAATAGGTATATACCTAGTAATTTTCACTTTTTATCGCAAATTTGAATATGTTTATATGTTTGAGAAGGAACTCGGATGTATCCATTTTTAGACACATATAAATTATAATATAATCAGTTGTTTATTTAAGTGGGTAATGCCACCCCCTTAAATAGATTACCCATCATGAACGTTAAATTCCTTAAATTTTTATTAAATTATTTTAACTCTGAATGATTTCAATTTGTGTGGGAATTTTTCTTCGTTATTTTCATCGTTTCTTTAATTCATCGGCTTCAATAGAAATAGAAACTTAGCACAATTTAAAAAAATTAGTAACTTCCAAAATATTATAAAACTCGTCGTGCGTAATGCCTAATAAATATTACGTTATATTATATTATATTCGTTTATATGCTTGATAAACCTCGAAAGTCGAAAAGACTTTTCCCAACCGTATGAACACAAATCTGATACGATCAAAAGCTCATAGAACTCGATTCCAGCGTCCACAGGACGAAAAATCGTCCACAAAGGTTGCAAAACTCATTTTATGATTCAAGAGTAATAGAATTATGATAAGGGGGATTGGAGGGAAATACGTTAAGTGATAACGGATGGACGGCGGTACGGGTTTCTTTCATGCGACGAAAACGTGAAAATATGGACGATAACGACCCGCGACGATACAGATGTACCTTTACGATACGGAATACGACCGTGGGTCTAATTTTTTTTTCGGGACTACGGAAAATGCGAAAAACGGACAAACGGAAGCCGGAAAAATCGTGCGACAGTAGCAGAACAGTCACGAAAAAGCAAAGGAAAATACGTACACCGCTTGTGGAACGAAAAACGGTCCGGGGAATTGAAAAAATATATGCCCATCGACAGTAAGTTGTCGATATCACAGGCGAAATTTTTAGAGTATTAATTATAGGTATATACGATTTTTATCGTAAATTAGATTGTACAGGTATTATGCCACTATCTATACGATTATATTGCTGACAGTTTGATATACATGATTACACATGTAAATATATAGAAAAGAAAAAATATATAGATAGAAAAGTATCCTATATATAGACACTGGTCCTAATCATTATACAGGATTACAATCAGGACCGGCTCAATTAAAAAATACGTGTGTATTAGACCAATTCTTCAGATCGAAAAGTTTTTTCCAGAAAAATAAAAATAAACATAATTATATGACCAATAACTTCGTTCCATTCAGAATCTAAGAAATATATTTCAAAGAAAAATCTAATTTTGCCGCTCTTAAGATAATTTTTAGTCTGTCCCCCCCTTCCCAATAAAATCCAATGTGGTGTACGAAAACCGTAATCAGGATAAGATGAAAAATGTTTAAAAAATAGGTTTAATTTTTGATTTTTGGTCAAAAAAATTTAGTAAGAAGCTTACTTAAAATTATGCGAATTAAACAGGTCTACAATGAAATCGAGTTTGAAAAGGAAATAGCTATGCGCAACTTGAAATTCATTAACTAGATACCTATAGGTCACTACTAGCTAATAAACTATACTTAGATGTCTTTTTTTTTCAAGATTAGGTATTTTAACGAAACGCTTTTTCTATGTGATGATATTATTTTAAATATTTTGTATGAAATAATTGATTTCTATGGCATTGGATTGTTATAGAGTTTATTTTGAATACCATTTCGTATGGATATTAATAAGCCAACATAAAATAGGTAGTTTTACAGTCCAGTAGTTGTTCAAAGAACGTGTGTAAGGATTTTTATAAAAAAAAAATGCCGCTCTACGCTGAATCAGATGTCTATAGCTCACCTATACCTTTAGCCGGCCTTGATTACAATAAACGTTGGCAAATAAGGACGACATGTGTACAACAGCAATACTGTTAATAAGAATAATATTGTCGTGGACAGGAACGATTATTGCGCGATCGCGTATTGAACACGCACATAGTATTATATTTAAATGTCCATGTGCGTCATAAAATTAGAATTATACGTCAATAATAATTGGATAACGGATATGCATTGGTCTATATATAACGTAATACCGGTGAACACTGTTTGGCGACCTGGTCGGTGGAGACGTTAACCTTATAATATAATACGGTAGGTATAACGTATTGTATAAGTTATCGTGCGTGGGATTGCCGGCACATACAGTGTGCTCGTATACACGTCTATTCACGTGTCTCTGCCACTGTAAATTAGTCAATTTCGCATGCGGTATATTACTATCGCCACGCGGTGGATTGTCGCGAAAATGAGACAGTTGTCCCCGTATATGGTAGGAAACGACACGAAGTGGTCTATTCACGATATCACCGCGATTCGTGTACACAATATAATACGTATAAAACGGCTTATTATTATTTTACAATATCGTATCAAATCAAGGATTCACTACAATATATAATATAATGGCCGTTAGATGTTATTCGTAGGTGATATTATTAGGTAGTGTATAGTAAACACTGTATACGGGATAACTTTCCGATCACAAATAGCCACCAGACCATTGGCGGAAATCGGGTTGAATTGTTGTGGGAGGACAAGACATAATTACCGACTAAAAAAAAATGTTTCTGGCTTCGATATTAACGTTTCCCAACATCAATACCGATGTATAGCGTTAGGTAGGTACGTAATATATCATACATTACCATTGACAACAGACTTGTTATGAAAACAACGAATAAATAACATATTTACGTGAAAAATAAATAAATCCTAGATTATAGATTAGAAAAAAATCATTTACTATATTTTGAAACTTATCAAAATTTAAAAAGTAAAATACCAACGAGATTTTTTGTTAGGTAATTATATTATAATATATATATATATATATATATATAAGGTATCTATTTCAGCTACACCTGTTTATTTTCATTCCGTTTTTCGCTTTCTAAATAAGTTTTATATAGGGAGACAATATTTTATTGTATATTCCCACACAACATTTAAATATAGTTTTAATGATAAGTCTGCAGTTAATCATGCTCATACTTACATTTATTTTTATTATGTAGTTATCTACCTTTAATACCGGTTGGATTGATGCTAAATTTCGGTCTCCTAAATCAGTGCAGTTCGACACATTGATAATGGATACAGAATTATTTTCAGATTTGGAGTCAAAACAAAAGTAGGCATCTGCTTGTAAAAACCAGACATTTTTTATTTACAAACAAAATGTTCTTACGTCTTTTAGTAAAAGTATCCATATAACTACATTTAAATATAATGATTTTTCAAACCATTTTTAAGGGAGGTTGCCAAATTTTTAGGAAGCTAAGTCCCCTCCCCTAAAGTCCCCCCTATTTCCACCAATGCACCAGACCAAATAAATAATAATCTATTGATATACTTAAATTTAAAATAAAATATTTAATGTATGGTGTACAAAAGATAAGTATATGAGAGTGTTAACAAAGAACAAGGATGTGATGTGATGGATAGAAAGACTAATTTAAAGGATATTTAAACGAGGAATATCCGGAACTATATATACATATATATCAGATCGAGTAATGAGTGGAATTTAGGTTGGTAAGAAAGTAGGTGGACGTAATAAAATAAGAAAAAGTGTGATGTGTATGAGTAAATTAAAATTAAGAAATCGGTAGGACCGGATGAAGGGGTAGTAGAGTATTAGTAGTAAGTATTAGGGAGTTTGTTTGGTGTACCTACTAGTTGAAAGAAAAATTCCAGAAGGATCGAGGAAGAGTTATGTTGTATGAACATTGAAATACAAAGGAGATGTACAGGAATTTGGAAATTATAAAGGCATAAAACTTTTACGAGCCACGGTATGAAGCTTTAAGAAAATATATTATCAAATATGGAGATAAGAAGTTAAACTTTTGATACAAAACATCTGTTTGGGTCTATGCTACGAAAATCAACAAATGAAGCTAATATTTTGGAGAAGTATAGAGAAAAAAAAAAGGAAGTTAAATATGGTATATTTTGATCTAGCAACGGCGTACGAAAAGGTTCTTAGAGAAATTTTGAAGTGGATATTAATGAAAAAAGGATTTCCAAAGGTGTATGTGAATGTTATTTTGAACTTGTATATAGAGGACAAGACAATAAAAGAGTGGGGATTTTGTGTGGAAAAACTGAAAATTTTAGTGTCAGAATACGAGTGCACCAGTGTTTGTCTTTGAGTCTTCATTTATTTTCCTTTGTAATAGATGAAATAACATAAAGGATATATATTATATAGATTACAGGGGAAAGTACCATGGTTCATGTTGTTTGCAGATTATATAGTGCTGGTAGGAGAGAATACTGATGAAATTAACGGTGGACTTGAATAGTGGAGAAAGTATTTGAAGGTAAAAAAATCAAGTATTAGTAGAGGCAAAATATAAGATATTTGCCCGTATGCATAGTCAGCACGTTAGGTGTCACTTAAAATGGCTTAGGTGTCACCTAACTATGGGGCACATAACCTCCACTTAACATGCTCGTAAAGTTTCATAGCACAGTCAAAATTTAAGTGTACCGTATTTAGGTATTACTTAAATAAGTAGTCTTTAAATATAATTTTTTCTTCTATGATATTAACTGTTTTTCAAAATATAAACATGTAATTGAAGACCACAAAAAAGATTTTTCTTCAAATAAAAAGAAACATGCAACTTGGTCAAAAATAATGATTGAATTTAATTGATATGGCCAAGTCCAAAAGGTAATTTGTATATAACAGATATTTGTTGCATAACATATTTCGTTAACCATACTATAGTACCTACCTATGATTATATTGTTGAATGTTGTTATATAATGTTTATAGAGAGAAATTAAGAACTTGACATTTTGTAATTTAATTATTTGCTCAGTATATGTACACTTGTATGAAGATAAAATTTGATTTCATAATATAATTAATTAGAGGAGTTAATCTTGAAATTTACATGTTGAACCGAACTTTTAAGTTTTAAGAACAAACATTAGTTTTTTTAACGCTATTACAATTTTTTTTTGAAAAATTTGCCAATTGTCAACTTAAATAATCAAAAAAAAAAGATCATCAATTTCGAAAAAAAGTTTGATGTTCAAAAAATCATCGATTTGACATTTTACTACTTAAGTTTGACTTTCGAACCAGAACCAAACTCTTAAAATTCGGTTCGATTTTTCGAACTTCGAACAGTCCGCTCCACCTCTATAATTAATAGGTACTATGTAAAGTATTTACAGAAGTATAAATACCTGTATCTTTGGAAAAACTGGAGATGACAAAACAATTCAGTTGGACTATCCGGATCCCCGATGTACCTTCTAGGCGTGGGTTCAACATCAGCAAATCGCATAAAGTCAATGAACTCAAATAAATCATCCATATTTATTTTGCTATGTAATTACCGTGTAAGTGTATCACTTATGTACCACTACGTAGGTACAATGATAAATTATTAACTATAATCAGAGTTTACGGGCACGCTAAATGTGGTCTATCCCCACTTAATTTTTAGGGAAACCTTAAGTAACAGTACAACCTTTAAAGTAACTACGCGACGCATTTTTACGGGACTGCGCTTAGGTGACACTTAAATTGGTTTTAAATAACACTATGCATACGGGTAATTGGGTGTATAATTTTGGATAAAAGAAACACGGAGAAAATAGGGAAAAGAAGGTAATAATGTCTAGTGCGGATGAAGTGGGTAATCTTGAGAGGTTTATGTATATAGGATCCGTTCTACAGAGGGATAGTGTTTCAAGAATGATATGAAATATAGGATTAAATGTGCAGATAAACGTCAGGTATTTAAAAAAATGATCCAAATTAGGTTAAAATGTAAATTGTTTAAGGCCTGCAATGATACACGGATCGAAATGTAGTATTGTAGATAGGTAGATACAGCAGATTTACGTAGCAGGGATGAGAATGTTAAGGTGAAAGAATGGAGTGACTAGAGAAAACAAAAGAAAATACTGATATATGAGCAAGTATAAGTGAAGAGGATGCGGTAGATCGAGTTAAGTGGAAGTGGAAGTGGTGGACTGGTCGCATCAGTTAGGAGGGAAAACGAAGAAAAATATACCCGAAGGTCAAAACAATAGATGTATAAAATGTTTTTTCAAAATTGAATTTATATTGATTAAGGGGATTGAAAGCGGTAATTTATTAAAGGGTTATGTATAGGCAATTATTTTATTTATTCGCGTTATACAGCACATTTCTATGAGTAGTATTTGGTATTTAGTGTACCTATGTAAATACATATGGTATAATAATGACGGTTAGGGTTTCGTATATCGCGAATCACTTAGGTTTCGATTCCTGTCCTTGGAAATGGTACTTATATTTTCTACAAATTATTGAATTACTGAATGAAAATGTTATCATGACTTATAACACATAAAAACATTCGTCCATAGAATAAATAAAATAGGCATATGTGTTTTGTCTTCGAAAAAGTGTGATTAGGTATCCGCATGTCCAACCGTTTGGAATAATATATTATAAAGTGTATTCACACTTAAATAATTATTTGTGCGCATAACTCATCTATAATGATTATTTATCGCTAAATTCGATCAGTGCAATAATTTGGCCGTATAGTGAAGAATTTTTTAACATATTGTTTTAAGCATAACGGGTCAAAATTGGACAAATATAATTTTTTTTTTTTTTATATTTGTATTGCTTACTAGTCTTTTTAAATTTAACTTTTATTTGAGTTAAAATATGCTAATTACAAAAGACCGATCATAATAAAGAATATTACGACAGTATGGATAATAATTATGGTTTCTGACTCTCTGTTTTTATAGATCACAGCACTAATACACTCGCGAAAGTTAACGACTAGAAATTCAATTACATTTAATTTATAAGATTTTAATAAAAAAAATAATATTACATAGATACGAAGTACCAAAACTATTAAAGATATTACGCTTTTGCATAAATATAATTCAATAGATATTGCACAGTAGATAAACGAGTAGGTATATAATATAGTCGTAAAATAACCCTTTTATATACATATATTATTATACGAAATGATTCTTGAAACTAAATTTTATACCATAAATTTGCATAAAGTAATGCGCTAATTAAGGTTTAATGTTGGTTTTTAGGAATTCTCGACTGTAAAAAAAAAAAAAAAAAATAAATAAATGTAGGAATAATTTCACTTTAATGAATCACGAAAAACCGATAAAATCTTAATGTAGTTTTATCACGGATAATTACGAGCACAAGGCAGACACTGAAGAGGTCCACACTACAAAGAAGGTATTACGAGTTAGTAAATACACATAATATAATATAATAATATTATAAATAGTATAGTATAATGATAGTGATAATAATATATATTATGACCAACTGTGGTTAGTTATTTCATAACTTTTTTATTACTATAGTATTTAGGTAACAACTGAAACGGTAATTTTATAACAGAAATTTTGGATTTTCCATTGAGTCAATTATGCGTGATAAAAACCGGATGCATAGAAAAAAACTTCGAATAATATCGGTTTGAATAGTAATTTATTTGAATTTGAGAATTATTGAAATTTAATTCATTTGAACACACATTATTTCAAATCGATGGAATATAAAATGGATATTATATAGAAAAAATAAATGATAAAAAAAATATGTGGACTTACGAAACAAAAGATTCTACATAAATTACTTGAAATTTTTTTTTAAAAAAAAATGCCCTTTTTCACACCAATTTAAAATTTTAACATATACTGATTTTACTAAGTTGTATAGTTTTTCCAGAGACGACATTTTGGCTAGACGAATTTGAGTAAGAATTTTAAAATTTTTTTTTATAATATCTAAGCAGACAATACTTCAAATACAAGTTAAATAATATACAATTTGATGTAATAAAAATTCATTATTATAGAAAATTCGTTCTAGACATGGTACTTCTCAGACTCTGGAACCAAAGGTTATTTTTAATTTTTCCAATGCGTATAGGTAGTTTTCTTAAACGTAGGTAAGGGAAACTACCGTTTATAACGGAAAATTTCGATGAATGGCTAATAAAGTTTCCATGGTTGTTATTCATGTATTAATGAAATAAAAATATAATATATTATAATAACGTCATTAAATTTTGAATTTTTTTTATTAGTCACTGTCGCTGAACGTGATACTAATTGTCATTACATTGAGATCTAATCAAAGTAGTTTTACAGAAAACTTTACTTTTAAATGTTATTATATCCACCACCAGTTTGCTTTTGTTTGGCAGCCTTTTTTTCAAATGTTAAATGCGAAAATTCGAAAACGCCAAAAATAACTCTGTCAAAAATGTACACGTATTACGAATATATTTGAGCATATTCGGAGCATAAATTAATATTTTTAAGTTAGTATTTTTTGGGGTTTTATTTTGTTCAAATTTTATATAATATATAAAACCAAACGCTAATTGTGATTTTAATAATAATATTATTACATAATACCTACTATAACATAGTTTTCTGGTTTTTTAATACGCATTTATACATCATTGTACCTACGTTAAGTGAGTACATATATATATATATATATGCACATAATATAATATACATAACTATATATTACATAGTTACCTACCTCGTTTAGCCTTTGACTTTTTACTCAATGTTTTAAAAATAATATTCATCACGTGATCGGGTTCGAATATTTCTCGATTCCGATTTACTTACGTTGTACTTATTAATAATAATATGATTATCAATAATAATAGGTATATTATACGTTTTTTTAACAAGTTAGTCATTGCAATTATTGCAAATATTTTGAACGAAAATGTATAGGTATATTTGATAATACACTGTAAATAAATCATATTTGCGTTTATAGCATATAGCAATAATATTATATATTATGTATGCATACATGCGAGGATGTCGATAAAATACATACGGAAACATACTAATTTAATAGTGTAAAATTTTCGACAGCTCACAATAGAAACCAAATGTTTCACATTAAACATTTAAAGCTTAAGAATAATGACATTTTGCTTTTCGCGCAGCTTCGTTTTAGATTAATTATTATTTTAAAACCAGCATTATTGATTTGTGTTTTTAACGTAGGTATAGATACTGCTGACTGATCATACTTATTCGAATCGCGTGTTTATTATCTAATTATATTTAAATACAAACTATACGTTTAAAAATAAAAAATAAAATATTTAAAATCAAATGAATTATTTTAAAAACCACTAGCTCCCTCACTCCGCTCAGAACCTGAAATCTGTCCAAACTCCAGATACAGGTGAAATGTGAGAATTTGGTTCATTGTTCTTTTAGTCATCGGACAGGGTAGTAAAGTTTTTTATTTTTGATTTGAAAGCAAAGAAAATCTTTGTATTCGAAAAACGTTTTCAAAGTTCAGTTTTATGCAATTAATTATGTAAGTGTATAATTATATAGTTATTAATAATATAATTAGTAATAATTAATATACAAAGATTAAAATATAAATATAATTACAAACTGAATTCATATACACAATGTAAAAATATAGAGTGATATACTATTCTAACAGATTTAACATCATAGAAAAAACCTTTTATTTCTCTGCAAATTTAAAAATGAAATACAATTATTATTTTCTGAAATACAATGAATGAATTATGAAATTACCAAAGCATATTTCATCAGCTATTCGATCGTCGATTTACCTTTAATTAATGTCATTATAAAAATTATTTAAATAAATAATCATTTCGTTCGCGAAACATAAAATCTGTAACTATTGATTTTCAAAATTTGTTAGATTATTTATTTAATTAAATATTTAGATTTTAACTCTTAAAATGTTACCAATTGCAATATAAAAGTGAGGGAAAAATATAATTTCAAGTTACTTATAAATAACCTTAAAGTAGTCAAGTGTTAGTAAAAATAATGTGTTATATTATACTTTATTAATATAATGTTTTAACAACATTATATTTTGATACAAATTGATAGTTATTATTTTCCGGATTATAACAAATGATAATAAAAATTAACAGTTTTACATCCTCTCATTTCCCAAACTCTAACATGCCTAGGTTTGCACCGTTACATATTGAGATAGTCGAAGATGGTTCTTGATAGCTACGAAAAGTATACCAAATTATTGAATGGGTTTGGTAATTATGGACAGATTACACCAGAGGCCAGACGACCAGAGCGAGATAAATCTCGTTGGTTACCACATTTGCTACCTGGGAGTCGAACCTGGGACCTTTTGCGCTAATACATGCATTTCGACCACAGTCATATAACAAAAGACAACAAATTATAACAAATGATAATAAAATAATATCATACTTATATAATTTTATGATTGATTTGATAATACACCTTTAATATATTTTTATATCAGAAGATAATGGTTTTACAAGTAATAACACTACCGAATAATGACCTTTTTAAAGTGTAGGCGAGTCTGCCCAGATTGTAAGTAAAACTTTTGAATTCTAAGTTCTAACCAATTACATTTTTTTTAACTAGTATTAATTTGTTAACAAATGTTTAACATTTTTAAACTAATTACTTGACTAGAAATTCCAATATTGAACCAAGGGGCTAGTATGATGTCGTCTTGGCACTTACAAAGTTAAATAATTATCTTTATTATTGATTTTGGACACCATTTTCATTTAGATTTACGAAGTATTGAGTTATTAAGTTAACATTTTAAAATGTATGTTACAAATTATTACAAATAAGTTAGAAAAAATATTTATCTGAATAAGTCAATAGAATGATTTTTAACTTGCTTTTGTGCTAGGGCGACGCCGTTATACGCCACCCCCAAAATTGGATTTCCCAGTTAAGTTATTAAGTTACAAAAAAATGAAATTGGCTTGAAGTAAAATATTTTACTTACGGATATCTTTTAAAGTATCTTAAATTATCGAAATTGACAGTCAGAAAGCCTATACTCGAAAACTTCTTCACTTCTATTACCGGAAAAGTGGGTAAATATAATACCCATTTAATATGTATATATATAATAGGTAATTATAATAATAATAAATTAGGGTAATATATATTATAATATGGGTACAAAAAATGTAGACATTTACACTCTTATAGTCGATGTTATTTAATTTTTATTAACTATTTCAAGTACTATTCTCCAGAATTTAAATTTATTTATTAGCAGAATTATAATGTATGTTGTTGTTATAACTATTTTTTTTTTTTTTTTTTAGCGACGGTCATAAGTCCTATACACATACCTGTTTAATTTTCGGGGACCAGGAGCAAATGTACAACTTTTACAGGTAGGTAGGTATACTTAACAAATTGGAATTAATCTAAAAAATATATTTTAAATATTTAAATTTTAAAAATGATTTTATCAACAGAATATTTTAGATCCCGAATACAATAATATAATACGCAGGATAATAAATGAACATTTATTTATTTGGACTGTACCTATACACAGAGATAAATCCGTGCTGTGTACAATAACGATTGACAAATTTTTTCGACTATCCGACCGAGTCCCACGACCACATGTAGGACCATATAGGACCCAACGGTGCAGTATTAAAACCAACTTCCTCTTTTTATATCATTTAAAAAAAAAATCGTTTATTCATTGACCGCGATCGGTATTGACCCAACCCCCCCCCCCCCGTAGATTCTCCCAATCATTATATACGTATTATTTCGCAGCACCGATCCCATAGAAATCTGCTAAATTCGTTTTCGAATATTGTATTTTTCTAAATGGGTCGTTTTCGTTCGGATTCGGTCTATCCCTATTATATTATGTACACAATACTTCCCGATAATAATTAATGGTTTTCTATTTTATGGGTATAGGTACATAATATAATATGAGGCCGTCTCATATATGACATCTCGGAAAGTGTATTATTTTTTATTATTCTTTATATTTTCCATTGTATATTTTGTGTACGTTATAAAATACGAAATATAAGTACACCACAGTCACCGGAAAATAGTGTGGTTTTTGAAGAAAAAAAAAAAAAAATTTGTATGCCTATGTACACTTGTTTGGGACGGAAATGTCGTCTTGTCGTATGTATAGATTGTACTCGCGTACACGAAAACCTTTATTTACAAATAATATAGTTTGTCAAGACGTGTTAAACATTTTTTTTTGTTCGTGCTGCTCGTCCACCGGGGCAAGATAAAAGTAAAAGACGGAAATTAAAAATAATCAATATTGTGTTATTCTATTTAGGTATCTCTGGAAATTTTTTCCACTTTTCATATTTCATTATAATAGGTATAGTAATCTGCAGACCTGCAACTGTATTGTGGTGTATTTTAAAATTATTTTTTAGAAATGTTTCCAATTTTTTTTTTTCTACTTATTTTCTTTACTCGACATAAATAGTAATTGACAAAAGAAAAAATTAAAAACGGACCGTACATTAAATTTGGGAATATCTGGTCATTACTCTTTACACTACGCGTTATTTGTACTTAAATTATGTCCATAAAGTTTCATCGATTTAATTCCCGAACGGTGCTAAACAATTGCAAAATTGTTTTCGATCATTGAAAATCATTTTAAGTATTTAATTTTTTTTTAGTGTTTTTTATTCATTGTCGTCCAGCCCACTCTCCTCTATTTTTACAGATGGTCTTTAAAATACCATCAAATAATTTAGACGGAGTGTGGGATTTAACTTCATGAATATGTGTACATTTCCATTATAAAATATAATAACACGACCGTGTTCCGTTTACATAAAATACTATAACAATATATTATGTACAGGTATAGCTGGTCTATAGAATATGGTATATACACTGGCATACCGTGAATACAGCTGTAACCGACTTGTATTGAACCGATATTTTATTGAAAACCCATTTATAATTAGGTGACAATTTACCATAGGGCAACGTATGTGTGTGTACGTTGGTAATTACCGCATTCATGCAATCGACTAACCTATAATTGTGTAGTATAATAGTTATTTTTTCTTCCATGTAAAATGTGTATAATATTATGTGCAATGTGTACACGTAATTATATAAAATATATACTCATATGTGTATGTTTACACGGTAGCCCCGTCTGGTTCGTTTACTGCGGTATATATTCATTTTACAACACCTATACATGATAATAATATATTGAAACACTCTCCGAGTAACGTACCAATCGGATCCGTTGCGTCGTTAATTAGCCGTTTCTTCCATGATACACATGACGATAAATTATATCGATACGTAGAATATATACCGATGACTGTTATAGTACTGTCATAGTATATAATATATCGTTATTGTGAGTGTGTGATGTTTGTCACTTGAACAAATACACACGACTGAAAAATGACGATTTATATGTACAAGTATATATATTTTTTTTTCTCGCGAGAAAAATCGTCGTATTGTCAAGAACCTTCGCTGCTATTAGGATCTTATTTTTTGAAAATAAATATCTATGATAACGAATGTGAAGAAATATTTATTTGAATAATTTAATTAAAATTGAAAATTAACAAAAGAAAAGAAAAAATTTGAATACATTATACAGAAATATTATTGGGTGGAATCCTTAAAATAGCTATTAAACTATATAGGAAATCTGAAATCTAAAAAAACTAGGAATGCTATTTAATAGAAACACTAAACCTTAGACATAATGATGGAGAGATTTAAGGGTTAAACACCTCCCCCCACCATAAAATATATAATTAATTAATAATATAATGCAATTATTTATTTTCCTGATAATTAAAGTTGATGACCTTTATTCTCAAAATATTTGGAGTTCAGGAATAATATTTATTTAATTTATTTAAATTTTTAAATTATTTATTTTCCGTACTATATATATATAGTATTAAGTATTCTGTCCTCAATATTGGACAAGATTTTAGAGTTTCGATATTTTAATTTTTATTGTACTTTCAGAGAAATCCATTTCCCAATTATTTTGTATTTTAATTTTGCAAAAAATAATTTCCCATAAAATAAGCGAATATAACTTGACATATCTACATATCTACATTTTTGGAGTTCAAAAACATTTTTACCCTAGTTCATTTTTTTTACTGTTATCGAAAAATGTATAATGTCGAGATAGAATAATTTTCAAAAAATCTAAACTCAAAAAAATAGATATATAAATATTATTAAAAATCGTATTTTTGACATTTTTACAATCGCTACTTTTTACATTGAATTTTTGAAAATAAATAGTATTTTAGTAAAAGCTTTCCGGTAATTTATAGATCAGGTTAACGTGAATTTAATTGCTTTATCTGATGATATACAAATATAAAAATAGTTAATATATACATATATACAGTGGTGTATTTACGAGGCGGGGGTACCCGGTAAGCACCTCCCTAAAAGCAAAAAATCAGTTCTTTTTAGGACCTCTTTTATGATTTTTACGAATAAACTATTAATTGTTGCCCGTCGGTAAATTGCTCAGATAGTAGTCGCTTAGCACCTGTGCACGTTCAAGACGCCGCGCATCGTTGTGGTCGGTCGATAAGTTTACCAGAACCAAAAAATATTGGATTTAAAAACTGTAATAGGTACCTATAAGTAATTTTTGTAGACATCATTTTTAAACAATTACTGAAAAATAACTAAAAAAAGTAATAAGAAATGCACTAAAAATGAATATAATGACTACATTATAAATTCTGAGTGGTATACGTAAAATATTTTTAGTTTTAGGATGATGTTTATTTATTTTATATTTTTCTATGAGAAATTATTGATCAGAAAACTTGACATCATGATCTAACATTTTCATGCATACCCATTTTTGGGTACAGAATTTTATCAGAATGTTATTTGAAGAGGTAATATATCGATTTTTGAAAAATACATCAGAAAAAACTATCGAAAAATGATGAAAAATACGGGATAAAATAATGGTTATTTCCTCATAAATCTCAAAATACTGGTTCTAAATATTTCAAAACTTCACAGAACATGTATTGATGTATTTTACTCAATCTTGAAAAAAATAAAAATAAAAATAGGATTTTAATAATAATTAATATACATTATATATATATATATTTCTTTTTGTATTAAAAATGTTTTAAAATTTAATTTCAGTTAATAAAACAAAAGAACTTATTTGAGTTTCCTATTAATGTATTACCATTATTACCATTTACATAACTTTTCAAATGTGTATGAAAGTTTTCAATTATCAAAATAATTAAATTAACTATATTATTATTACTAGGACGTGTCACGTGGTGGTTCTTAGGTACTTTTATCATTTATTACTAAACTAAGGAATAATAAACTATTAAACTATACAATTTAAAGAAAATTTTTGAACTCAATTTTAACTTTACAACTCACACGACCTATCCTATAGACTATATATTTATGTAGTATTTCTGTCAAAAACTATTAACCTTTTTGTCAGGTATACTTATATCTGAATGTTAAACTTAAATATTCTTAATTTTTAAATTAATATCTTAAAATTATCTATAGATAATCATAAAATCATAGATCTGTAATAACTACAGTATTTTTTTTATATATGACTGTTAGAAATTTAAGAAACATGTATGAATAGAAAATATATAATGTTGAAAAATTATTTTGCACTTATTTTTATTCACAATGACATATTTCCATGTGATGCAATATATTTTACAAAAATATCAAAATCAAGTGTATTAAGGGCTAAAAATTAAAAAATTTAAAATTCAAATAAAATATTTTGAATAAAGATTATTATTTTACAAAACTAAAGCACGGATTAAGCAACCTCCTCCTCCATTGACCAACAGTCTTTTGTATGTCAACTAAGTGATTTTGACTCCAAAGATAGTAAAATATATAAAGGTTATATAGATTATTGGTTTTCAATATTTTTGGACCTCCCCCCAGAAAAAAAGTGGAAAATACTCCACTATATATATATAGAATGCAGGAGCAATTTCTAAAAAATATTTGAGTCACTTGAATCACTCTCTGTCGGATTAACGTTTTTCAACTACCTACTAAATATAATGGTTGGAAAAAAATCTGCGTGAATTTCAAAAAACTCACCCCAAAAAAACTCACCATAAAGGAGCGTTTAAAACTATATAAATCTTCCAAATAATATTTATTTTTATTATTTTCTATTTCGAATATTTATAAAAAAAAAAAACCTTTATACCTAATGGTGTATAATATAATGTATATGGTATTTGGCGTGTCTATTAGTGATTTTCCAGTCCTCTAAATGTCGTTTATGAACTGCGTGTCGGATAAAAAAAAAAAAAGGGACGTTTTCGGTTTATATAGTGTATTTGTCTTCTTTTTTTTTTTTTTTTTTGTTAAAATTAAGACGGATTAAATGAAAAAAGAACACGACAGCCCTCGTTAAAAGGACCGACACCGCCGCAGGAAGTCCTTTAGTCCTATATATATATATATATTTGTATATATATATATATAATATATTATATACACTATATTATTATAGTCCTGCTTTATACAATATATATATATATAGTGCTAGCGTCCAGTATAATACGGCTAATGGTGTGTCGGTGTCCTGCGGATTCGGATGGCGTGGCGGAAGGGAGAGAAAAAATCGGTTACATTTTTTTTTTTTCCCGTATTTGTTGACCGGAATATTTCTGTGCGAATTTCTTAATATTTTTAATATATTTTTACCACCGATTTCGTACATTTTATACGTCATTTTAATGACGTACAGCCAATTCGTTTCGGCACTGTACAATGACCCGAAATCTATCGAAATATACATATTCGATATATATATTGCGTTATCCGGTGGCTGTATATTGCCGAAATACCCATCGCCACTGCGGCAGTGGCGGCAGACGATTATTATAAAGGATAAATGTGTTCGGAACCCCGCAAAGCGCATTACCGGGATCTAATGATTTTCGGCCCCCGCGTCGAAGATTGTCCCGCACCGAATACACGCACAGCGCATGATAGATACGTAGTGGTTTCGGCGAACGCACAAAAACCGAATTCCGAATGAAATATTTTACACACGTCTGACACACGCAACTATATTACGGCCAAAGGAAAAACTTCATGAAGCAATTCCATCAGCTAAAAAACCAATTCCCTATTTTAATCTGTCTATATTTTCACTGGAAAAATAAATGAATAATAAAACACCATAATAATAATGGTAAGGAAATATTTTTTTGAATATCGTGGTTCAGTACCAAGCTCTTAAGGTGGGTTCACAGCTCACCGTGTCGTTTCGTGTCGGATGAAATACTATCTATTGATTGGCCCATTCAAATGCGATTAGAAATTGAGACCGTGTCGATTAAAACGATACCGCGATTACCGCATAGTTGAAATATTTCAACTTTTGGCCGTCTGGGGTTACATTCTGGTCATGACGTGTGGTCAATACTGTTTACTTATTACCGATGTTATCAATGTTTATATCATAATTCGCGCGCAATATCACATAAATTCAAACTACGACTATAGATTTTTGCTGTAGATTCTGTTCGTTATATAATTTTATAGTTAATAAATAGTAAATTTTTACATATAAAATGAATTTTATACAGGTAAATATAATATTATGATCTAAATTATAAAATTGCCAGTTCAATATATTTACTTATATTTTTTATTTAATGAAGACCTATGCATCTAATTTGTATTTATTTATTTATTTGTATTTATTCTTTTAGGGTCGAATTTGTAATGATTGCAAAACTTTTGTTATTAATAATAATACTATTCATACTTGCCGCATACGTTCACCAGAATTGGTGTCAAATGAGAATAAAGTTGTTGTACCCGAATGTGAAGGTAATATTATTTATTTTAATTGTTTAATATATTTTATCATATTAATATAAATATAATGTTTAGTAAATAATTATGTTAAAGCTGTACCAAATGTACCTTGTGAAAAAGTTACTAAAGAAGACCACATTAAGTTAATTGATTTGGTAGAAACTTCCAGACCTCTATGGAATCACAAACTATCGATTAGCAAAAGATCTGAAGCTGTAAAAACTAATTTATGGAACCACATTTATATAAATTTTAATGGTAGGCATATGAAAATTACCGAAATATTCTAAATTACTCATAGATTTTATTATATAATTGTATAATTATTAATCTGCTTACTTTTTTTTTGTTATAGGAAAATATTCTATTTCAGGGCTTCAAAATTCTTGGAAATACTTAAAAGAAAAATATACCGGGGAGAAAAAACTTCCACCAAGTGGAAGTATAGGTGGTAAAAATGCCTGACCATTATTGAAAAATTTAACATTTCTTGATGATATATTGGTTGTTCAAAAACGGTATGTACTCAAAAATAATGAATAATTCTAAAACTAAAATGAATATTAATTCTAAAATATTTTACTTATTATTTTTGTGTAATAGGACTATAGAGAGTTTGACTACCACCGATAGTAGCAGCAGTGC